>QLNU02009933.1:0-19496 GCA_006491805.2 Dysdera silvatica
ACTAGTATCTGTACGGGGTACGTTAAACAGCATTCTGTACACTAGCTAATCATTCAGACAGTTTTTGTGCCATTGTAAGGTCAATCGATAATGGTGTTTGTTTTACAACACGATAATGCACGCCTACACACGGCACGTACAACGGAACATGCACATCAAGGTGTGAGATAACTTCCATGGCATGCACGTTCATCGGACTTGTCTCCCATTGATCACGTGTGGGATTTTACAGAACAGAGGCTTATCGGGCCTCCAGAGCCAAGAACGAATGTCCACGATTTACGTGTCCAGCTGAAGGATGCTTGGAAATCCATACCCCAAAGTTACATCCGACATATGTACGATAGATACTGTGCACATGTGATACATGTGTACGATAGATACTACTCACATGTGTACGATAGATACTACGCACATGTGTACGATAGATACTGTGCACCTGCGATACATGTGTACGATAGATACTGTGCACATGTGATACGTGTGTACGATAGATACTCCATGTCAAAATTGTAGATTGTGTCGCAGTTCATGGGGGTTCTACTTCTTACTAACTATGCTACATGGCAATGTTATTTTTGAGTTTACCAGCAAATACGAACGTATTTTGCCTAACATTTTTTATCATTTTATTCTCTGTATTCCGTGATTATGGTGTATAAATTTTGTTGATATCGAAAGCTTCCTTCTCGATGTTCTTTTTCCCCTTTCTGGTAATCTATCTTCATTTGTTTTTAGTATTTTTGTTTGTAAATTGCATAATAATATAATAAAATTTTGTAGTAAGATTTACTTTGATGCTTTGAAAAGAAGTTGTCTTTATTTGATCTTAGATTACTTCTATTTGAATTTTAATGAGTGTATTTAATTCGACCTTGATAAAACAATTTGGGAAAAGTAAGAGTTGATTTTTTTTAACTAACGTATATTTAATGATTTTTAATTTATCGTTTAATTTAAATATACAGTGAAACCTGTTAAGTTGACCACCTTTGTTAGTTTGTCACCATGTTCTGACCCCTTGAGAAGGAAGAAAAAGCTTATGCAATAACAAAGGACCGTTATAAATTGACCGCCTGTTTAAATTGCCCAAGAGGGTCTCGAACGGTTTGATGGTCAATTTAACAGGTTTTATCTTATAAAAATGTTTTCGATTGATTGAAAACGCACATTTCATAAATAATAATATAATCTAGTAAGAGCTGCCAAATGGAAGGTTTGATAATTATTATAAGAAAAAGGGGATGATCATTCGTTCTAGCTCGGTCAAAGTCGTGGATTAACAGCCTAGTTTCTTGGATGCTTTTCAGCGGAACACGTCAGAACCTTGAGTAAGCATTTTGTTTTATAAAATTGAAATTGAATATACAGGGTGTCTCAGCACCAGGGTTACAAACATCTAGGAGGGGTAGGGTACACCTAGATGAAAAATATTTTTCATAGAACCTAGGGTCGCAAACCACTATAAAATGTCTGCTATCAGTTCTCACAACACTCAATGAATTTAAAAAGAAAGAAAGATACAATATCCATCGATCTACCTGCCTGACACACTGATGACTTTCAACACTTTCCACTGAGCAAGCGAAAACCCATCTTTAACTTGGTTTTTGTTTTACAGTGTTTGGTGTTTCAAACACATGTCGCACTTTAAATGTTTTATTCAATTGCTCGCTCATTTGTTTTTAGAAATACATTTTTTATGGAACTATGCTCGTATTGCCATCATAATAGTTGAGCTATTCGTGATGTATGGAAATTCCAACGACTAAAACAATATCAGGTAATAAGTCGGCCCGTAAAATTAAAATCTTGTGTTACAACAACAAAATTGTGCTAATTCATAATAATTATCTTGCAGGGTTGTATTGAATAAAGATTATCAACAGTGGCGGTTTTAGGCCACGGACGCCCCAAATATTACCGGATTTTATCATTCTGCCTATGCGTACTGGCTCCTCCAGCGGCACATGTGCACAAGGCAGGGATTTTTGCCCACAAATTTTTTTGTCTAGAACCGCCACTGACTATCAATACTATATTGTCGTCTGAACGTAAGTAAGAAAAAAGTAGGAAACAAATAATAAGGAATCTGATGAAAAGATAAATTCTAATAAAATTTTTAATGAATTTTTTTAATGTCGAAAAACTGTATTAAAGCAATCACAAAGATCGGCAATTGGCAGTCCAATTTCTAATGAAGTCTTCCCTGGAATTTGGAAGGTCTCAATTAACGGTTGACAACGAGAATAAACAAACCATTCTTGAAACGATTTATAAGTCCTTCCGAAAAGCAACGCATACCCTTTGAAATTGACTGCAATTTCGAAATAATCATTCACTTCAAGCAGTATTCAATATATTTTATTTTTCCTCGTAAATTTAATTTTTATCTTTTAATGACATTTAAATTGATATATCCTGTTGGTTGATAGTATAAGTGGGGAAGGATAGAATGTCTTTTATATGAAATGGTGAACTCTGACTTCATTTTGAGAGTCAGCATTTTTAACTGGCTCAAAACTTCTGTACCACTAGGTAAAAACTATTTTCGTTTTAACACTATTTTGTAAATAAAGGCGTTCTTCTCTTGATCCGTTGTAAGGCTGATTTGTTTTTCTCCATTGGGATCGACTTAGTATCTGCCACGATGCGTTCGTACAACCCGTTTACAAAGCAAATAATTAACGTCAAATGTGAAAAGTGTCGTGCAGAATTTAGCATATTCCCTGGAGGTGCCAGCGATATTAACACTGAAGATCAGAAAAACATAAAAATTCCGATATTGCTACCGCTTCGAATTCTTCGATGCTTATTATTTTTAAGAAAACGGATTTACCAACTTCATGAGATCTGGAAGTTGCTGTGACAAAAGATACCTGGACTTATCATAAGGTGCAAGAGAACCACAGTTTTCTTTCAAACGATTGTGCTTCTTAGTTAATTCAAGCACCTTTTGAACAGAAATTTAGACGTGCTCGTATGAAAACAGAAGCTAATATTGTAAATGTGTTAGAGTCAATAGTAACAGCTGAATTAAGAGATCGCCTCAGCGAATGTAACCGTGTTTATTAGCTAATGCTTCAAGCCACGGGTCCATGAAAATATTACCTGTTGTAGTCCGCTTCTTTTACCATACGAATACAAGTCAAACCTTTAGAATTTCGAGATTAACCGGGCGGAACATCAAATGTTATTGTCAATTATCTAATGATAGTATTGACAGAAAATGAAAGAATAGAAATATTTTAATGGGCGAATTTAACCAAAATACTAATGGATGTATTGACTGAAAAGGGATTTATTAATTATAACCAAGGTATCGGAAGTATTGGTTGAGTATTCGTTATAACTACATTACACAGCAAAGAAGTGACAGAATGGAACACTGGGAATGTTTCAACTGAAAGTCGTTGTGTGGAATTGTTCAGACACTTTCGCACCAATAATTTGAATCATGTGAACTTTTGTATAAATATTGAATATATTTTATGCCTACCAGGCATTAATTCACAAGTAGAAAGGGTCTTTTCTCTTATGAATAATCTATGGATGTGTGAAAATTCACAGTTGCTAGTCTCAGTTCCTAAAGTAATGATAATAATTAAAGTAACTTTTAAAAAATCATGTCAAGAATTTTATTATTATTTGAAATCAAATTCAAATATACTTAAGCAAATTTGCTCTTCAGAAAAATATAAGACCACATAAATTATGATTTATTTTCACATACTCATTCCTGTTCTTTTCAGTAATAAATAAAAACTATGAAGAACTATGCGTTTTTTTTTAATAATATACTATTACTTAAAAATTAGTAGATGTCCCGTTTATTTTTTCTTCAAAACGGGACATACATCGTATGTCCCGTTTTGAGAAAAAAAATAAATGGTCACGTTATCTATACCTAGTTTCCTGGTGTAGGGAGCGATCAGCTAACACTCTCGTACACAACTAGTATCTGTACGGGGTACGTTAAACAGCATTCTGTGCACTAGGTAATCATTCAGACAGTTTTTGTGCCAATTGTAAGGTCAATCCATAATGGTGTTTGTTTTACAACACGATAATGCACGCCTACACACGGCACGTACAACTGAACATGCACATCAAGGTGTGAGATAACTTCCATGGCATGCACGTTCATCGGACTTGTCTCCCATTGATCACGTGTGGGATTTTACAGAACAGAGGCTTATCCGGCCTCCAGAGCCAAGAACGAATGTCCACGATTTACGTGTCCAGCTGGAGGATGCTTGGAAATCCATACCCCAAAGTGATATCCGACATATGTACGATAGATATTGTGCACATGCGATACATGTGTACGATAGATACTGTGCACATGTGATACATGTGTACGATAGATACTCCATGTCAAAATTGTAGATTGTGTCGCAGTTCATGGGGGTTCTACTTCTTACTAACTATGCTACATGGCAACGTTATTTTTGAGTTTACCAGCAAATACGAACGTATTTTGCCTAACATTTTTTATCATTTTATTCTCTGTATTCCGTGATTATGGTGTATAAATTTTGTTGATATCGAAAGCTTCCTTCTCGATGTTCTTTTTCCCCTTTCTGGTAATCTATCTTCATTTGTTTTTAGTATTTTTGTTTGTAAATTGTATAATAATATAATAAAATTTTGTAGTAAGATTTACTTTGATGCTTTGAAAAGAAGTTGTCTTTATTTGATCTTAGATTACTTCTATTTGAATTTTAATGAGCGTATTTAATTCGACCTTGATAAAACAATTTGGGAAAAGTAAGAGTTGATTTTTTTAATTAACGTATATTTAATGATTTTTAATTTATCGTTTAATTTAAATATACAGTGAAACCTGTTAAGTTGACCACCTTTGTTAGTTTGTCACCATGTTCTGACTCCTTGAGAAGGAAGAAAAAGCTTATGCAATAACAAAGGACCGTTATAAATTGACCGCCTGTTTAAATTGCCCAAGAGGGTCTCGAACGGTTTGATGGTCAATTTAACAGGTTTTATCTTATAAAAATGTTTTCGATTGATTGAAAACGCACATTTCATAAATAATAATATAATCTAGTAAGAGCTGCCAAATGGAAGGTTTGATAATTATTATAAGAAAAAGGGGATGATCATTCGTTCTAGCTCGGTCAAAGTCGTGGATTAACAGCCTAGTTTCTTGGATGCTTTTCAGCGGAATACGTCAGAACCTTGAGCAAGCATTTTGTTCTATAAAATTGAAGTTGAATATACAGGGTGTCTCAGCACCAGGGTTACAAACATCTAGGAGGGGTAGGGTACACCTAGACGAACAATATTTGTCATAGAACCTAGGGTCGCAAACCACTATAAATGTCTGCTATCAGTTCTCAATAAACACTAATGAATTTAAAAAAAAAGATACAATATCCATCGATCTACCTGCCTGACACACTGATGACTTTCAACACTTTCCACTGAGCAAGCGAAAACCCATCTTTAACTTGGTTTTTGTTTTACAGTGTTTGGTGTTTCAAACACATGTCGCACTTTAAATGTTTTATTCAATTGCTCGCTCATTTGTTTTTAGAAATACATTTTTTATGGAACTATGCTCGTATTGCCATCATAATAGTTGAGCTATTCGTGATGTATGGAAATTCCAACGACTAAAACAATATCAGGTAATAAGTCGGCCCGTAAAATTAAAATCTTGTGTTACAACAACAAAATTGTGCTAATTCATAATAATTATCTTGCAGGGTTGTATTGAATAAAGATTATCAACAGTGGCGGTTTTAGGCCACGGACGCCCCAAATATTACCGGATTTTATCATTCTGCCTATGCGTACTGGCTCCTCCAGCGGCACATGTGCACAAGGCAGGGATTTTTGCCCACAAATTTTTTTGTCTAGAACCGCCACTGACTATCAATACTATATTGTCGTCTGAACGTAAGTAAGAAAAAAGTAGGAAACAAATAATAAGGAATCTGATGAAAAGATAAATTTTAATAAAATTTTTAATGAATTTTTTTTAATGTCGAAAAACTGTATTAAAGCAATCACAAAGATCATAAATTGGCAGTCCAATTTCTAATGAAGTCTTCCTGGAATTTGAAAGTCTCAATTAACGGTTGACAACGAGAATAAACCATTCTGAAACGACTTATAAGTCCTTGAAAAGCAACGCATAATTCTTTGAAATTGACTACAATTTAGGAAATAATCATTCATTTTTACAGTATTAAATATATTTTATTTTTCCATTTCGTAAATTTAATTTTTATCTTTTAATGACATTTAAAATTGATATTTCCCCCTGTTGATTGGTAGTATAAGTGGAGAAGGATAGAATGTCTCTTTATAAGGAAATGGTGAACTCTGACTTTATTTTGAGAGCTCGCATTTTTAAATGGCTCAAAAACTTCTGTACCACTAGGTAAAAAAAACTATATGCACACACACACACACATTATAGGAGAGGTGGCCCAATTGATTCTGAGTCCCCACATTCTTTGCGAGTTAACTGTTTCCTTTTCGATATATTTGTATATCAGTTATCGAAAAAATTAGCTAGGCATTATTTTATATTTCAACGCCATGAAAATAAACATTAACAAAACTAGTTTAAATAATTTTAAGAATGCTATTAAAAGTGTACTAAATGCCTGTTTTCATTAGCTAGATAAAGTCAAATGTAGCTAGATCTAGATAGAATTATTGAGTTACAAAACTTTTCGGTGAGCTAATTGTGATTTTGATTCAACTTGGTGAGTTAACTCTTTTGAGAAACTCAATAACATTTCAAACTATTTCCAACTCATATATCGACCACCATTCGCTAAAATAATTTCAATTTTTTGAGAAAAAATTTTTTGTTTGCGTTTATACACAACAGGGATGTTCAAAATCACCGAATGAATGAATTATTCAACAAATGATTTTGCACATATACTATAGAAAAAAATAACCACTTTATGAGTCATTTCGTGCATGATTCGGCTCACCTGCCCTATTACATAACGTATATTTTGTTAGTGATTGGGTCACGTTCCTCAAGTCTACAGCAATCACACTGACGTATGTCGATGTAATTTCTTTTGCCCAGGACGTGCGATGCCGATGTCGTTTATCATCGCACGAAATAAATCTTTGACCTTATTATCATCGTTGGCTCCTCACATGTGACGTTAATAATGCAGACGTAATTAATTAATATTCATCATTATTATTATAATTATCAATAAACTAAAGTGATTAAAATATTAATAGACTAAAATGATTAAAAACATTAATAAACTAAAATTAATAAAAAATATTAATAAACTAAAATTAATAAAAAATATTAATAAGCGAAGCTAAAGTTAATATAATTATCAATTAATAACTAGTATGTAAATAGTAAATTCTTAAATAATGGTACAATCGTTCCTCGCTATTCGCGGGTGATAGGTTCCACGAACTATCCGGGAATAGCAAAACACCTATATGTGAAAACGAGGGTTACGTTCATGACAATCGCCTTGCATGTTCAATGCATATATTACTACAATACTATGCTACACATTATTACGCAATACATTACTATGCTATACATTATTATGCTATACTATGCTATACATTATTATGCTATACTATGCTATATATCATTATGCTATACTATACGAGACATTATTATACTATTCTATGTTATACATTATTATGTTATACATTACACAATAGAAAGTAATTAGTTAACCGGAGATTAATGAGTCCACGGGACTCCGACTAATGAGTCTAATGAACCTGACTATTGAGTCTAATGGACCTGACAATTGAGTCTAATGGACCTGACTATTGAGTCTAATGGACCTGACTATTGAGTCTAACTCATGAACCTAAGCGACCCAATTCGCGGTTCTGGGCTCGTTATACCGCCATATTTTCCTGGGACCTGCTACAATATGTAAACAGCTTCATGCTGTGCTATGTATATGTAGAGAATTAATGAAATTATTATTATCATTTCCTCTGTTTAATTAGCTAATTTTTTGTAACATTTTATAACTCCAATATGACATGAAAATCACTGGCGTACGCAGGGGGTGTTGATGGGGGTTGTAACCCCCATTGCAATGAAATTTTGTATATTTAACATAGGAATATATGAGTTGTAGCTCTGTAACCCCATTGAGCCTATAACCCCCCTTATGAACTTTCTGCGTACACCTATGATGAAAATAAATGAACTGCTTTTAACATTACGTCAGAATTGAAAAAAAGTACATAATTATATAGTTTGTTAATTAATTAAAAGTTATTCAGGAAGTATTTTCAAATATTTAACGCCTTGAAAATTTTACACAAATGAAATAAGAAATCGTTAGCAACAACAACAATTCAACAATATTTTGTCAGACTTTTAAAATTTTCAAATCAATACGAAACGAAATCAACAATGTAGCCATATATAAACTGCAATATATTAAATCAACACTGCGTGAATGAAAACCAAACAAGATTATTTGTTACTTTATCGATGACATTTGTTACGAAAGCTTCGCTCGAACGGAAAAAAAAATCGACATTTTATATCTTTCAATCTCGTAAAGCGAGGGAAGTTTTTTTTAGTGGTACAAGATTACATCTGTGATCGAAGAATGAGTGAATCGGATGTGAGTGAGAGTTCGTATTATACAGCTCTGGATCATTTTGACAGACAAGACTTAGGTAAGTGATTTTAGGGAGCTGAAAACGGAACCACTCGAAACATCTTGAAAAGGTGTGATCCACAATGCCGAATTTGAAAAGATAGACATAAATTATACGCGACATTACTTTTTATTCTGAGCTATCTAAGAATGATACTTATAATCGAATTTTATAATTTTATCACTATTAGACTTTAATCAAACTTGTAGATTATCAAATCTTCTGTGTAATTTTAAATTATTACGTTTTTAGAGCAATAGATAATAAAAGGGTTCATCTCTAAAGAGTTATACAAGTCTTAAAATAAGTATATCATAAATATATCATATAAATATCATCAAGGTAATATCATATAAGTCTATCATATAATTTCACTTATTATTGCGTTTACATATATAACGAAATCAGTGTCTGTTAATATATATCATAAACTCATTATCACTGTATTAAAAGAATATATATACCCAGAATGTTTATCTTAGTAAAGTTGGGATTATGCAACCGCTCTTTGGGTAAAGCTAGGAAAAGAAATGTGCAAACTTTGCTCCAGAAAAGAAAAATCTACCCATATGCATGTAGGCAAGGCCACTTTGTTTGATTTTGCCAATTTATATATATATATATATATATGCGAGGCCCTGAGCAACTGATATTTTAGAGGTTATACAATGATTTTTGCCATCCAGAAATACAGGCGCCGTCCTCATCCAAGATGAGGACGGCTCCTCTTTTTCTCCAAAATTACACAAGCTCTAGTTTGAGCTGTAATTAAAACGTGGGTGGCAAAAATTATTGTATAATAAATTCCCCCACGAAAACTCACAAAAATCTCGCCCCGGAGGCTTTCTTGTGTTGACCATATTTGGCAATTGTGTTATCCCTGCGGAGGGTAATAATATCTTACAATATTTTAGAGGCTCTTCAAATACATATATAACATACGTTCAGTTACCAAGTTGAGGGCCTTAATATTGTGAAGCCCGTTGCAGCATAACATCCTGCCCTCCTCTGATGGGCTCTGGATATATATATATATATATATAAATCTTACAATGCAACGCTCTTTAAGAACATAACGGTTTTAACAATAGGTTGTTTGTTATATGATTATTGGTAACTATTCATTAATGGCACATACATATGATATATAAATTTGTGTTCAATATGAGTTATATATGGTAATTCTTCTTTCAGACCTACGCGCCATGTTCGTGATAGATGGCGAAGAAATCACAGAAAACTCTCAGAAGTTTGAAATATTTTCAGTCATCAATTGGGATGAGGATTTTGAATGTTTTGATGACGAAGTCACATACTTTTCCAAGGATTCCTGGCAAAGTGAAACCTTACCAGGAGATCCTAGCAAGGTCGATCCCTGGCAAGGAGGATCCCTGACAGTGCCAACAAGGATGGAGCATGTCAATGACTTCATGGTATTTGAAGATTCTTTCGTTTGCAAGGCCGCGATCGAAATCAAGGATGCCAACTCATACAAACACGGCAATATTAATAGTGTTGTAGTTGAGCAACCAAAATCAACAAGTTCATCCATTGATTATTTCGAAGACAAGGCGAATTTGCTGGAAGATACCGTTGAAGATGCCTCCATTTGTTCTTGGCTTAGAGCAAAATGGGACGCAATGAGAAAGTCGTGGTGTCCAGTGTGTATCAGCACGGAGTAATTGCTGGATTCCATAAAAAATCATCTTTCCATGCTCAAAACATGGAGAAAAACTTTTTAATAATTTTTTGTGTTTTCTAATTTTATTGTTTTAGTAAAGTTTCATACTTTTCAGTTTACTGGAACAAAATATGCTTTCGGAAAATGGAAAAAAAACACCGAGAAGGAATTGCCGGAAGATCATGAAATATACATGTATGATATGTTAATGGGAGAATGAAGAGTTAGTGGAAGTCCTAAGCTTAAAAACCTGCATGTTGGGAAGCCCTATCTGAAGTCATCTGGTGTGCGATAGTTCTGGCTGGGAAAACACCGACCGGGAAATCCCCCGCACCCGACGATGTCAGATGAACACCCCCAACTCGAGGTTTTGCAAAAATCCTGTAAGGTTCTGGTAGAGGTTTTGCGGTGTTTATTGCACGACTCCTCAAACCGTAGGCTTTCCATGATTCCAGAAAAAGTCTACTCCCCAGATTCGTCACATTTTGATGGAATATTTTCATCGAATGCCAATCTGGTTCGTGACCTTCCCTGAAGACATGTTCAGCCAACTGGCTTGAATCGTCTCCCCTAGCTACCGCACGCATATGCTCCTTCCCTCGTAGACGTATCGATCTTCCCGTCTGTCCAACATACACCTTGTCACAGTCTCCACACGGTATTTGGTAAATAGTACCAGTTTTTCCTTGTCCACGACGCAATCCTTAACTTTAATTAATAAATGACGTAGAGTGTAGACAGTTTTGTAGTAGGCCTTAACATGTCCATAGTGGAGAATTCGAGACAGCTTTTCTGAGACACCCGCCACATTTGGCAAAACCACTGATGTCTTCCTGGTCTCATCTTCTACATTCCTGTTTCCACCACTAACACCACATTAGTTACGAGCGATAAATTTAGTCGGGTAACCGTTCTTTTTCAACACGCTTTTGTTGCGTCGTAATTCAACATTGCGAAGGTCATCATTACAATAGCGTGCAGAGGCTCGTCGGTGCAGGGCTATAATGACGGGTGATTTGTGCGACGTCGGGTGATGAGAACGAAATCATTGGAGCTTTGCACCAACGAGCCTTTACACACAGTTGTAATGATGATCTACGCGATGTTGAACTGCGACCCAATGAAAGCGTGTTGAAAAAGGAGCTTTTAGTGGGTCTCAGCGAGGCCGGTTGGTCTTACTGTTGTATTGCGGGGCGAATTGAACGGGAAGTATCGGATGTGGGTACGATGGTGGTGAACAAATCGACTGATGAGTGGACACATCGACGCATAAGGTTGCTGCCAAACAAAATATTCATTGCGTCGCAAATTCTAATTGCTGTTGTACCTGAGGTGACCGTGCGAACAAGCATTTACTGGAAGCAGGATTACGTGCACGTGTGCTTCTGACCCCAGCCCACCGTCAGGAACCGCTGTAGTAGTGTCACCAATGTCTGCGCTGTAGAACATAATGGGGATCTTCTTTTTTCAGCGGTGAAAACACATTCTGTTTGGGAGCCTCAGATGGCCGTATGCTTATTCGCAGACGCACAGGGGAGCCTCTCCACCCTTCTTGCATCCGCCATCGATATGTAACGTCTATATATAACTTGACCATACGTCCCGTTTTGAACTGGACCGTCCCGTTTTTTGGTAGCCTGTCCCGTTGTCCCCAAGTACAGCTTCGGAGCGACGAAATGTCCCGTTTTCGGAAAGAGAGAGGAACCTTAGTATCACGGCGATGTGGGGCATGCTTAATACGTCTCACACATATGTAAGTCGGTCAGAAGCCGGCTAGCTCGCGCACCTTTCTTGACGATTGATTACCGTAGTTAATTTAAATTTTTTTTACGTGCCTCCTCCATTTTAAGAATGCTCAAACCCAAGTGCATTTTTAATGTTAACTTACAAACCCAAAGTACACGTGTTGCGTTCGTTGAGCTTATTATTTTTTATATTTACTTTTTTTTGGTCTTTTTTCTTTTGGTGTTTAGATTTAAAACACCGTGAAATGCGTGAACCTTATGAAATTATAATTTCCCTTTTGATAGAAATGGTAGGATTTCCATCTTGGCTCCCGGCGAGCTTGTTGTGTTGGGTTTTCGTTTTAACACTATTTTGTAAATAAAGGCGTTCTTCTCTTGATCCGTTGTAAGGCTGATTTGTTTTTCTCCATTGGGATCGACTTAGTATCTGCCACGATGCGTTCGTACAACCCGTTTACAAAGCAAATAATTAACGTCAAATGTGAAAAGTGTCGTGCAGAATTTAGCATATTCCCTGGAGGTGCCAGTGATATTAACACTGAAGATCAGAAAAACATAAAAATTCCGATAATGCTACCGCTTCGAATTCTTCGATGCTCATTATTTTTAAGAAAACGGATTTACCAACTTCATGAGAATGGAAGTTGCTGTGACAAAAGATACCTGGGCTTATCATAAGGTGCAAGAGAACCACAGTTTTCTCTCAAACGATTGTGCTTCTTAGTTAATTCAAGCACATTTTGAACAGAAATTTAGATGTGCTCGTATGAAAACAGAAGCTAATATTGTAAATGTGTTAGAGCCAATAGTAACAGCTGAATTAAGAGATCGCCTCAGCGAATGTAACCGTGTTTATTAGCTAATGCTTCAAGCCACGGGTCCATGAAAATATTACCTGTTGTAGTCCGCTTCTTTTACCATACGAATACAAGTCAAACCTTTAGAATTTCGAGATTAACCGGGCGGAACATCAAATGTTATTGTCAATTATCTAATGATAGTATTGACAGAAAATGAAAGAATAGAAATATTTTAATGGGCGAATTTAACCAAAATACTAATGGATGTATTGACTGAAAAGGGATTTATTAATTATAACCAAGGTATCGGAAGTATTGGTTGAGTATTCGTTATAACTACATTACACCGCAAAGAAGTGACAGAATGGAACACTAGGAATGTTTCAACTGAAAGTCGTTGTGTAGAATTGTTCAGACACTTTCGCACCAATAATTTGAATCATGTGAACTTTTGTATAAATATTGAATATATTTTATGCCTACCAGGCATTAATTCACAAGTAGAAAGGGTCTTTTCTCTTATGAATAATCTATGGATGTGTGAAAAAGCACAGTTGCTAGTCTCAGTTCCTAAAGTAATGATAATAATTAAAGTAACTTTTAAAAAATCATGTCAAGAATTTTATTATTATTTGAAATCAAATTCAAATATACTTAAGCAAATTTGCTCTTCAGAAAAATATAAGACCACATAAATTATGATTTATTTTCACATACTCATTCCTGTTCTTTTCAGTAATAAATAAAAACTATGAAGAACTATGCGGGTTTTTTTAATAATATACTATTACTTAAAAATTAGTAGATGTCCCGTTTATTTTTTCCTCAAAACGGGACATACATCGTATGTCCCGTTTTGAGAAAAAAAATAAATGGTCACGTTATCTATACCTAGTTTCCTGGTGTAGGGAGTGATCAGCTAACACTCTCGTACACAACTAGTATCTGTACGGGGTACGTTAAACAGCATTCTGTACACTAGCTAATCATTCAGACAGTTTTTGTGCCAATTGTAAGGTCAATCCATAATGGTGTTTGTTTTACAACACGATAATGCACGCCTACACACGGCACGTACAACTGAACATGCACATCAAGGTGTGAGATAACTTCCATGGCATGCACGTTCATCGGACTTGTCTCCCATTGATCACGTGTGGGATTTTACAGAACAGAGGCTTATCGGCCTCCAGAGCCAAGAACGAATGTCCACGATTTACGTGTCCAGCTGGAGGATGCTTGGAAATCCATACCCCAAAGTGACATCCGACATATGTACGATAGATACTGTGCACATGTGATACATGTGTACGATAGATACTACGCACATGTGTACGATAGATACTACGCACATGTACGATACATGTGTACGATAGATACTCCATGTCAAAATTGTAAATTGTGTCGCAGTTCATGGGGGTTCTACTTCTTACTAACTATGCTACATGGCAATGTTATTTTTGAGTTTACCAGCAAATACGAACGTATTTTGCCCTACATTTTTCAGCATTTTATTCTCTGTATTCCGTGATTATGGTGTATAAATTTTGTTGATATCGAAAGCTTCCTTCTTTATGTTCTTTTTCCCCTTTCTTGTAATCTATCTTCATTTGTTTTTAGTATTTTTGTTTGTAAATTGTATAATAATATAATAAAATTTTGTAGTAAGATTTACTTTGATGCTTTGAAAAGAAGTTGTCTTTATTTGATCTTAGATTACTTCTATTTGAATTTTAATGAGTGTATTTAATTCGACCTTGATAAAACAATTTGGGAAAAGTAAGAGTTGATTTTTTTTAACTAACGTATATTTAATGATTTTTAATTTATCGTTTAATTTAAATATACAGTGAAACCTGTTAAGTTGACCACCTTTGTTAGTTTGTCACCATGTTCTGACCCCTTGAGAAGGAAGAAAAAGCTTATGCAATAACAAAGGACCGTTATAAATTGACCGCCTGTTTAAATTGCCCAGGAGGGTCTCGAACGGTTTGATGGTCAATTTAACAGGTTTTATCTTATAAAAATGTTTTCGATTGATTGTAAACGCACATTTCATAAATAATAATATAATCTAGTAAGAGCTGCCAAACGGAAGGTTTGATAATTATTATAAGAAAAAGGGGATGATCATTCGTTCTAGCTCGGTCAAAGTCGTGGATTAACAGCCTAGTTTCTTGGATGCTTTTCAGCGGAATACGTCAGAACCTTGAGTAAGCATTTTGTTTTATAAAATTGAAGTTGAATATACAGGGTGTCCCAACACCAGGGTTGCAAACATCGAGGAGGGATAGGGTACACCTAGACGAACAATACTTTTCATAGAACTTAGGGTCGCAAACCACTCACAATGCCAGTTCTAAAACCGTCCAGCATGCACAAATAGTGACAACCAGTGCATGTGAAGCGCAAAATGGGATGTCCTAATCATCTATGCACTTCAGAAGCTAACCTGAGTTTTATTTGGTGCCCTTGACGCAATGGTTGTCAGTATTTGTGCATGGTGGACGGTTTTAGAACTAGCGCCGTGAGTGGTTTGCGACCCCAGGTTCTATGACAAGTATTGTTCGTCTTGGTGTACCATACTCCCCCTAGATGTTTTTAAACATGGTGCTGAGACACCCTGCATATATACAAAGAGTTTCGAACTGATCTTTGCCCCCCGAGGTCCGTTAAAGCACCCAAGTTCCGTCATAAAAATTTCCTTAAATATAATGCGTTCTTCAATCATAAAGATCCTTAATAATTTGAAGAAAGCAACGAAGTAAAAACCACAGATATTGTAAACTTAGCTATTAAGTTTGGCAAATCGTACGTTTTGTAGTCGTACAAATTTCACAAATCGATCAAGTTTTCAAAGTATGCGAAATAATGGTTTAAGTTCCGAAACTTCAAATCGAATTGTGAACGCTGATGCTAAATGGATAAGAAATTACGTTCGCCGACACATTGACAGTTTGATTATCTACTACACGTATATAATAACTACAGAAATTAATTTCTTATGTTTTATCCTTTAAAAAAACATAAATCGAAGAAAAATTTAAACACTTCTCCTACACTAAGCAACTTAACGGTCAACAGAATAGAAAAACGTGTTTAGGAATAAATTTAGTAAATAGTTTAGGAATATAGCAGTGGCGTATTGTGACTTCAAAATTTGCCCTCCCTAATTATTCACTGTCCGCCTGCTCGAATATAAAAGTGACAAATCATACATGTATCATCATCATCATCATCACATGATGATACATATCGCACCCTTGCGACGAAAGTGTTACAACTCAAAATTCGGTGAAAATGGGTTAATGTTACAACTAGATGTGCAAAACAGTGCTGCATTCTGCTGTGTAAAACGTTAAGCTGTAAGTTAGTCTGATTTCCGTTAATTTGTATATGTAACGGTGTTGACGATTCATCGCCGTTTTCCGTGTCTCACTGAAAGAGCCGTGGAAAATGCATAGAAAATTACACAGGAATACATTTACTTTAACAACATGAACAATTGTTTACTTTCCTAGAAAATTGGTTAACAATTGTCACAAATGAAATAGCCATTGTCTTCGTAAAAAGAGCATGCTTCATGCCACCATTCTTCGCATTCCTTACACATGATCCAGTCTTCGAATGGAGGATCGGTGCACACCTCTTCAGATCCTTGGCAGAGTACTATACTCTCAACTTCAGTTTTCTTCTTCTAAAGATCAGCATGAGAGTTGCATTTAGCAAAATGTTGTTTACGCTTAACTAGCCTTGTATTATAGTTTCTGTGGGAGGGGCTTTACTGGACGCCTTCTTCATAGCATCAGCTTTGGCTTGTGGTTTATTCTTAAAGGTGACCTTGTAATTATTTCGGACTTTTTTCCTTTGTTCTTTCTTTGCTGGGGGTTCTTCTTTTTTTGGAAGTGGCTTGATTTCTGCTTGGGATACTGGGTTTGCTACTGCTGTAGATAATATATCAGGTTCGTAATCTGAGTCAGAAAGTGAAGTTTTGATAAAGCAATGCATTTGGACATGACATGCTGGGTGTCAAAAGTAGATGGAATTGCATCTGTTGCTCCAGATGATGAGGTTTCGTTATTAATTTGTGTGTTTGTTACTGTAGGTGACTGTGTTTCCTTATCAAGCTCTACATCAGTTACTCCAGAAGGCAAGAAGTCTTCGTCCGTAAACACTCCAGGATCAACAAGAAAAATCCCACACATCTTAAAAGCACTGACAGCCTTTTCCACCAAAGCACATCTACAGTAGGCAGTGCCAAATAGTTCTGCTACTTGAAATTATGTGATGACTCTTCCCGGATTACTTACTAGCCAGTTATTACATACTTCTGCAAAGTACGTCTTGAGTGATTTAAGAAAGCAGCGGACCAGTGGCTGAATTTGTGACTACTGTGATGAGGAATTGATAACATGTGAGTTCCATTTTTTCGACCAAACAACACAGCTTCTAAAGACAAGTGAAAACTGTGATTATCAAGTATAAGTAAAGCTAGAATGCTCTTTGTTTCTTTGATATGTTTCTGGAAATGTTTCATCCACTGAAAGAAGAGTTCAGAGTTCACATACCCAGTGTCAGATGTAAATATTGCAGAACCTGGTGGAGCACCATTCATCAGCTCTCGTTTTTGTCTTTTTATTTTAAATATAAGCGCAGGAGCTGTGTAATGTCCTGCAGCACTCATTGAACAAATGGCTGTAACTAACTCTCCTCTCTCAGCAGAACTGATTTTCCTATGGCTTTTTTACCAGTGCTAGAAATGACTTTAGGGACATGATTTGAAACAGTTGATAATCCGGTCTCGTCCATATTAAAAACTCTTTCCGATGTAAATTTGTGTTACCATTAGTTCAGATAAATTACTGAAATGTGCATTCACCTGTACTCTGTTGGAACCCATTATTCTTGCAAGACTTGTTTGCTGGGCAGTTCGCAAGGACAGACGATGTTTTTGCATGAAAGTGAGGGCCCAATCTTTTCTTGATATTTTGGACTCCTTATCGAACGTATGACTGATAGTGTTTGCCTCTGCGTACTGAAAGGCTAATCTTCTTAGGTTCTGAAACGTGAGACCATAAAAGGATTTGTCCGGATCCGTACAATGGCTAGCTAACTCTTTCTCTTGGTGTGTGTTGTGAATGTTGATGTAAATCGTTCTAATTTGACTGCACCAAATCTTTGCAAGAAAAACAAAACAAAAAAATCTTGACAAATGAATAATTATTATTAGATACTAATATTATTTGGTAAACTACTTCCTTGCTAGAGCGACCCCAGCATCCAATTTCCATATCTGCTAGTTTCTAGCTCAGTTCGAGTTAGTTTGTCTATTTCTAGCTATTGTGCATCCTACCTAAGCTTAGTCTACTTAAACAAAAACGTTTTGTTTTCAGGGCTCATTTGAGATGGGATCAATTGCTATCTGGGCTAGCTCGGACTAGCTCCACTTCACACGCGTCAAACACTGAAAATGGTAAATAGCGTCCGCGCATGCGCACCTCTGCACGTACATTTTGGCAATTGCATCTGTCGCAAAACGTCCAGTGTTACTAGTGTTTACGTTTTCGGCGAAGCCGGAGCCGCTCTAACAAGAAAGTATCTATTAGACTATTCAATAGTATTATTAAATAGTATTATATAATATTATTATTAATCATTAATTTTAATATTATTAAGTATTAATTTTAATATTATTAAATGTTAATTTTAATCTATTAAATACTTGACGTCACTAACTTATTATGACGTGCCACAATTACGTGAATGACGCGTTTGCAAACAGCAAAATAGAAATACAGTCTTATTTTGGGGATACGTAAGAGAGAAAAATATACAGATCTAGAGGTATACATAGATATTAATCATTGTTTCATAATAATGAAATAATTATTATTTCAAAGAGAGTAAGTAGTACATAAACAGCAAAAACTTTAAAGTGTAGATAGAAATGTTTCCTTACTTTTTTTTAATCTCTGACGTAGAGTAGCCTCTGATATGCCTAAAGCTTTGGCAGTATGACGCTTTGATTCGCCATTTGCAAGCCGCTGCCGAGCTGTCTCCAACATCTCCGGGGTACATATTTTCCTCTGTGTCTTACTTTGAACATTTCTGAAACAGCCAATACCCAAATATTAATTGGGGTAAAAGTGCGTATTTGTGGGGCAAAAGTTCGCATGCGAACTTTTGCCCGCCGTGATATGCGAACTTTTGCCCCATGAGATACTTTTTTTTAGGTATCAACAAATGCTGCCACCAATGGCGAATAATTTAAATTGTTTCGTATATCACGCACACAACAGAAATGAGTTTATCTAAAGGTCTTGAGAATTATTTACATAAGTTTATATCTAGTTATGAAATATAGTTTGCAAGAAATAAAAATATTATATCAGAAAGACGAAAAATGAATCGTACCTTATGGTTTCAACGACACAAGCCGGATATACCTGCGTCTACCACCAATCCGCCATGACACCTTGCAGATTAGCTCAGTGTTGCCGCTCTAACATCCTTGAAAACAACTAAAACCTGTACTGCACACTTTTACCCCACTCTACTCTATATAATAAATCAAATTCAATTTTATTGAAATAAATTTTAATTTTAGCA
>QLNU02009945.1:0-18767 GCA_006491805.2 Dysdera silvatica
TTTCTTAATCGAAATGATCTTCTATAAAATTTGTTTTTAATTAAATTTTTAAGTAGACACAAGGTCAAGGATTTTTGCAAAAACGTTCCCACAGTGGAAACCGTTTATAACGAACCCCGGTTATCTGAACGCTGCCTAACTGAAATGACCTATCAATTTTATTTTTAATTATGTTTTTAAGTGGAGACTTAATATAAGAAAATACTATACATAGAATGTCATTCTGTTTAAGCAATGTTCGGATGACCGGGGTTCGTTATAAACTGTTTCAACTGTACGAAAGTTATTGGTAAAAAACCTTTACCAAGCGTCCGTTTAAAAATATAATTAAAAACCAATTTCAAGGAAGATCATTCCGATTAAGAGAATTTCGGATGACCGAGTTTCTACGGTTAAAAAATTAAATGCATTATTTATATTTTTTGTAGCCTACTTACTATGTACAGGGGATGGAATATCCGGGGCCATTTTTCTGTAAACCGAAAATATGGACATTCATTTTTCGGATCTTCTCCAATTCACCTCTCTGTTTTAGTAATGTCAAGGAAAAAATAATGACATTTATATCCATTAATTGTCGTCCATCGTTTAGCAAATCCCATAAAGCTAAAATCTATATCGAAGCTTATAAAGAGCTAGAAAATAATTAGAACTTGGTGATGCCAATCTTAAGGTTAATGGGAGAAAAATGCTCATTTTGCTTTTAAGCCCGACTTCAGTATTTATGATACTGGCTTGATGTCCAACGTTTGTGTACAAGGAATGCCATATCTTTTGTATGATCCCAGCAAAATGTTTAGTTATTTTAGTGAGAAAACTTTTCAAATATGCTGCTTGTTTCACATTATCCAAATACCGCACATAGTAACTGCATATCGAGTGAATTGCATCTAACCGTGTTTTGCATTGCACCTGGAAGATGGAGCAGTTGAAGCCTATCTAAGAAAAGCTTCTGAAATGACTCCCATCAATTTCCAGAGCAGCAATTTCGGCATGTTATCGATCATATTCTCAGGAAAAATAGTAATAGATTTAATGATTGCTTTTTTTAATGAAAAAATGTGAGAAAGTGGAAAATCACTGGAATCAGATGCAGTCAAGCATTTTGCCACTGATTTCCGAGTTTGCAATATGAACCTTAGTTTAGGAAGCCCGCAGGAAAAAGTACACAGTTTTCTCTACGAGAAAATGTTGATGAGTGAATAAAATACAGTAACACACTGGAGCGAAGACTATGTACTTTGTTCTCGTCGGAACTGCTGCTCGTATGGAAATATTCTTACCTAATAACTTAGTTTTCAGATGTTTTATCAATATGTTTTAAAAAAGCTGTGAGTTCCGGTATTTAAATTATATGCATAACGGTATTTAAATAATAGGTTATTCGATAAATGCCGCCGTAAGCAACGGTTTTCGATATTTTATTCGCACAAGATTGAAGTTTAGGCACACAGAAGTGTTCGAAGATTGAGATGGAGGTAAGTTTTCAATATTACATTTGCTTTAACTTCTACCGAATAAACTTTCATTCCGATGTCCACCAAGATTTACTAACAAAAGTTTTCGATTTGATCGTTTATGGGCTATATGCATTTAAAAAATGGGGGAATCGAAGACAAAATCCTGCCTGTTTCTATATTTTAATGAAAAGGCGTGATCGACAATATATTGGGACTTGGCTATTTGTAAGATTTGCAACATAACTTGGCCTTCTTGCACTATACGTTATTGTGAAAACGAAGTCTCTCTTTGGAGATTTGCTATTATCTCAGGTTGATTTTTTAAAATTGATCAAATTATTTAACATTGTTTTTTGAGAGAGAGAGAGATGCCATTTTCTTTGCGATAGTTCTATTCCTAATATCGAACTTTTGGTGATACTCTTCAAAATTGACTTTTTTTTTCAGTGAAATTTTCGATTTCACCCAAAATTACCCAAGTGTCATATAACGTGCGAAATTTAAATTTTGGAAATCATCTGGAAATGTTAGAACTTTAAAAAAGAAACAATACATGAACGAAATCAGGTGGAAAAGCAAAAAGTGGGTTGGAATTTAGAAAAGGAATTTTGTACAAACAAAGGAATATGACTCCTTCAATTCGTACATCCTTTAGAGCCACATATCATTGTCTTCTCTTTGTGGAGCACAGCAGCAGGTCACCAAGCGAATTATTGCTAGACAGGCCTTCCTGATCCTTTTCCTTAAAGCTGGCTTCATGGCCCCAGTGCTTGTTTTCGTGTGCTCAAGGTGAGAGTAGTCTACGACCCTTATGTTGTTGTCCCAAAAATTTTTAGTGCTCTCATTGCAGATTTTTCTCCCCGGACTTGATACTGTCTTCGTAGTCTGTTGCAGTCTTTGCACATCGTCACTGTCCGTTTCCAAGTTTGGAACTACTTGTGAACTACTTTTGACGCTTTGTTTCTTTCCCAACAGCGCGAATAGCGTTGGAGAATCGGGTCGTAGGCCTTTCGCGATATTCGCATTGCGTTCACTCTCAATTTTAAGAGCGGCAATTAGCTTTCCAACACTTTGACTACTGCTTAGCAGTCCAGAAGTGGGCGGAAAGTTTTGGTTTTCGTCTCCCACGATAAGATCTGCTATCCTATTTTGCTCACTGTTAACAGTAGGTGTAGGAGATAGACTTTTGGCGCTTTGACATCTACTTGGAATTTCAGATGACGTCAAGGAATTTTGGTTTCGCGGTTTTGTGACATTTTCGTTTATCATGTTGTCTCCGCTCTCATTTTGAAGATCAGAGGCCAGATCTTGCATATTTTGCTTCCTGCTTGGAGGCTCACTAACTGTCGGAGAATTTTGATTAGGCCCTTCCTCAGCATTTGCCTCTGTCGTGCTGTGCGCAGAATCCAATGTGGAAGAACTAGATACTTTTTCAGCGAAATACGCTGGGACTTTGTTGAGGACATATATCTCACTTACGGTGGAAAAATTTATAGTTCGTCCCAAGCTTTGCCATTTCCGCTGCGTGGTGAACTTGGAATTTTTCTTGGCTTTCACGATTGTAGAAAATATGAATTTCCTCTCAGTCTTTTTCTTAGAAATGAAACTTCTGTGGCAACAGGATCTTTCGGATCCGTTCTCCGACATGTTCATATCGCTTTCAATTAACATCATTCAGCGTTCTTTTTTGTTTCCAAATTCAACTAAAATATAAAAATATTTATGGTGGATAAAAAACACGTTATTAGTTTCAATACATTATATATATATATCGGTTGTTGTCGAACCTTTTGTCCCACAAGACCCCTTTCTTAACGTATGTATAGCTACGGAACCCTTTTCTTAACACACGTCTAGCTAAGACAGCCTTTTCTTAGCACATGTCTGTAGTTCATTCGCGGAAAATTGGCGTCCAGGTCCCGTCTGCTACTTCAACTAACGAGACCTGGACGCCAAATTTTCCCGAACGAACTATAGCTATGAAAGCCTTTTCTTAACGCTTGTCTAGCTGCGGAGCTCTTATTACCGTGTGTCTAGCTACGGAACCCATTCTTAACACGTCTAGCTACAAAACCCTTTTTTTAATGTATGCTACGCTACGGAACCCTTTTCTTAACACATTTCCAGCCATGGAAGTTTTTCTTAACATATGTCCAGCTACGGAACCCTTTTCTTAATACATGTTTATCTACGGAATCCCTTTCTTAACGCATGTCTAGCTATGGAACCTTTTCTTAACACATGTCTAGCTACGGAACCCCTCCATAAATATTACTCAAGCAAAATCCAAACGGCTCGATTTTTTCGCTGTTTGGACGTAAGCAATTAATCAGTTACAAAGGTAATTAACACTTATAAAAGGTGATATGGAGGTAAGAAAGTGTATAGTGAAAGGATGCAGGTATTAATATCGAGTAAAAATAAAAATGAAATGAATGGATAGTTTTGTTTTTCACTGTCACTAGATCTATAAAGTTTGGTTGCGTCGGAGAAAGGTTTATTTTCACATTAATTCCAACTAAGGGGTTGCCATGGGGGAAATCTCAGAATTTACAGATTTTCTTGAAACTTCCGGCGAATTTTACAATTTGCTTATGGAACCCTGAGATGGTTACCACGCAACCCTGAAGTTCCGAGAACGTGTGACATATATCAGTGTATCTTCAAAGTCCGGAACATTCTTGGAGAGACACTGATGTATCTCGTAAGATTCGTTTTATATGCCCATGTATTGGAATATTTAACAATTAACTACAATTGAGTATAATTTTAAAATGTCCCGAAATCTGCAGTGATACAAAATGTGTCCTACATGTAATTTTATGGGCTTGCAATTTAGTCAAATTAATTGATTTAATGGGTTTTTCTATAGTATGGAATTCTCTAGGTTCATCCTATAGTACTGAGTTATGCAGGTGCACCCTGTATATAATTCTTTAAACCAAATTTCGAGCGATAAAAATGTAAAAAGTAATCAGCTTTCAATGAATAGCGTGTTTAGTATCAAATACGTTTTTGAATAGCTGTTTATTATCAAAATATGTCGCCTATCCTAATTGTTTTTAAATTCTCGTTAAGACAAAATATTTCGGCTCTGACAAACATTTTACAAACTTCTGACAAAAGTTTTTCACCTGAAGATTCGAGTGCGCAAATAATTCTGAACGTTTTTGCAGATTCCATAAAAGGTGATGATAATCCGACAAATTTGGAATTTTGAAGCAGCATGGTTGCGTTAAACGTCGCAGAATGTATGTAGTGTGTGTAGAGCCGTAGCTAGTGGGTAGCAAGGAAGGCTCACGCCAAGGGAGCACGCAAGAAGGAGCATAATATTGGCTGGAATAACTCGCGGGAAAAATACCCATGTCCGCGACTAGAAGGCGCATGCTGGACGGTTCTACCAGGGGCGCAAAATCATTTAGCTACGATCCTGAGTGTGTGTGGTGAGTGAAGCTTAGTAAGATCGAATGTTCTATGTATATAATTCTATTGAATTATGACTTTTTTTTTTTTGATTGCAACGGAGAAGTAACAGATGATTTCTTGAAGGGACTATGAAAGAGGGTTTCATTACGTCGGAGTATGAGTGTCTGCAAGGTGTGGGGATGATGTTGCCCTCTAGGCCTAACGTGGTTGATGAGTTTCAGAGGGCGGTTAAAATATATGTCTGACTCGTATTTTGTCAAACTTATGTTCTGGTGGCGGCATAAGAGGAAACAAAAAATGGTTTTCTGTTTTTTGTTTGCTTTCATACGGACATTTCCCTGTCCCCCCAGCTGAACCTTATCTGCCACCTCCATGTCTCCAACCGAACAGCGGCCCCGGGTACCAGATGGGTGCTCGCTTTTCTCCCTACTTTCGTTCCCTTCTCTGGCTCAACAGTTTACGATTTCTGGCTTATCTGATATTTTTTTCGTAATGGGAGGTGGAACGGTGGGTCATCCCCCATAAGGCATGCACTGATTCAGGAAAATTACCCTGACCAAAAAACCTCCCGAAACAACTTTTACAACATGGCGGAAGGTTGCTACACCCGTTGGCATCCACACTTGCCAATGTTGAAAAAGGTTGGCTGCAGTAACGTCTTATGCAGTGTCACCCTAGAATGAAATTAACCCTAGTCACGACTAATATATTCTACAAAGATTTGGTGTTCACAAGTGGTGTAAGAGCAACCAAGGCTATGCGGGATTTATACATTTCTAAAAGATTTCAATCTCTCTTGCCTAGAAAATCAAATCCGAACTACAGGGTGTCAAAACTGATTTTGAAGTTTAGAGAAGTGCGTTACTACTGTGCTACAACAACACTATATTTACAGTTCATGTAGGTTTGAACGGAGAACGTGTAAATCTATTAAAACTGATAGTTTTATGCAGGACTCAACGGGCAGACTTGTAAATCTATTAAAGATGATTGTGTTATCTACGCTTAAACGGTAAACGTGTCAAACCATTAAAGATGATATAGCTTCATGCAGGGTTGAACGGGCAAACGTATAAATCTATTAAAGATGATAGTTTTATGGAGGATTGAACAAATAAAGTTGTAAATCTGTTAAAGAGGGTAGTTTTATGTGGGTTGAATGGGAAAACGTACCAAACCATTAAAGATGATAGGCTTATGTAAGAATGAAAAGGAAAACGCGTAAAGTCATTAAAGATGGTAGTTTTTGATGGAAAATGTCTAACAGAAAATAGATATGATTGGCACAGCATGGGTCTGTGTAAATGAAACCAAAATATTTATGAGTCCATCCCAAACTAATCATCGCTTAATTTGAACCATGTAACTTATTCTTTACATTTAACTATCGTTTGGTGTCTCTTGTGTGCGATCTCATTTTTGAATTTAAGCAATATATTGGATTAGTTCGATTATATATCAAATGATATATACTTATTTATGAATTTTTATGCTTGTATTGAGTGAGATGAGACAACGGAGAAAAACAAAATAAAACGCATACACAGCCAACCACAAGCGAAAGCCAATTGAAATCACATCATTAAGTGGAGATTAGTGCAAACCGAATGTATTTTCTAGTGGCGCACATAAAACAATGGAGTTTGGTTGATATTTCATTTATAAGATTATATAATATCAAATTTTCTACTTACCAAAGATTCTGTACTTAAAAGTCTACTTCTTTTTAACTTAGAACCTGGAAATTCTGCCCTTTTCTTTAAGTTCCGTTTTCTGTGTTGTTTGTTCAAATAGATTCTATCGAATAGCAGTAAATATTACTAAGATGGTGAATGTATTGTTGCTGTGGATGGTATTCTTTTCATTGATTCAACAATACAGTTTGCAAGAAAAGAGGAAAAAAACACATTGTTTATTTTAAGTCACATTTTGCTACTGTTACGTCGTAGCCAATGACGCAATAATGAATAGTATACGTTTAGAACTAAGGCTCCTAGAAAAGAGAGCTGGCGCATAACCGCCATTTTCCTGCCAGCGTATCACATGATCCCATTCACTGCTGTGTTAAAGTTGAGTGATTTACAAGTGTGTTATTTTTAATAAAATAAGGTGAAATCGGTGGGTGTTCTGATAGGAATTGTTCTAACCATTCGAGGAATAAATAAAGAATATTTTCAGGATAAGTTTGTTTTGATTATTTGCATTGCAATTTTACATCAATCGAAAACTAGGCTAGGGTTGCAAATTGCATTTATTGGCGAGATCTTAAAAAGCTGCGCCAATATTTACATTCTTCGGATAATCGCTGATTGTTGACTATTTTTATGCCAAAAAACGATTATTGCTCCAAAACGGAAAACCTTTATCGCTAAGGTAAATGAATCTGAAAATGTGCAGGAAAATGGAGGTTGGTGCACCGGCCTACAATTCTAGTGGCTCTATTTAGACCAATTCGCTAACAAGTAATTTCGTTAGGAAAATTTATAAATTACTGCAATAAATATTTTGGAACTGAGAATACAGCATCACCATTTGAACCGGTCTTCCTAGAGCATCTGGAATTATAGGCCGACACATCAGCAGCCATTTTCCTGTTCACTTCCGGTTTCATTTACCTTGGCGATAAAGGTTTCTGCTTTGGCGCAATGATCGCTATTTTGGCATAAAATTAATCAACAATCAGTGATTATCCGACGAATGGTAACGTTGCTACAACTTTTAAAATGTCTCCTGTGAATACAATTTGCAAACGTAACTTAGGTATCCAAATGGCGAATGCCCTAGCTCCTTTTGTTAGGGGCCTTAACCCTCTCTAATATTTCTTTAGCACCAGCAACAATAAAGAAGCCGGAAAATTACACTTTAAAAACGCCATTTACAACGTCCTCCTCGGCGACTATAAACTTAAATAATAAAATACAGGGTACCAGGGAGGAAATTACATAAAAAGGTTAAACACTGGTAAAATAGCAATGAAAAAGATCACTCAAGCTTTCGGACGCGTCAGCAGCAGTCCTTCATCAGGAGTAATGACGATGTTATGTTTCTGTCTCTTTTTATACTTGAAATTTCTGGAAAAAAACCGTCATCAGAGTAGTCCCGCAGAATGGAAAAACCCAGTGGGAACCAATGGGAGGCCTCCAATAGAAATCATGGAAAAACCCAATGGGAACCAATGAGAAACCTGTACTGTGGGATACCTAATGTTGGGAAATCCCATATATTTCAGAGTAAAAGTTGTTTGTAAGTTTCTGGAAGTGGTTGTGATGTATTAATGGCTTTCCCATGTAGTTTCTAAGTTTCCCAAGATTCTAAGAAGAGTCTATTATTTTTGTTTGTGATGTGCCGGTGTAGTATTTTTGTTGAGTCCCAGTCGGAATCGTGTCCGTGTTGCAAAGCGTGTTCTGCCAGACGTGAGGCCATGTCTCCTTTCGCGAGTGCTTGTTTGTGTTCTTTTCTTCTTGTTTTGATCATTCTTTTTGTTTGTCCTATGTAATGTTTGTTGCAGTCTTTGCATGGTATTTGGTATATTGCGCCTGTGAGATCTTCTGGTGGAACTGGATCTTTAACTTTTGTAAGTTGTTTGCGAAGTGTTGTGACAGGGGAATAGAATGTATGGATATTTGCTTCCTTGAGGCTGTGAGAGATTGTTTCGGAAATGCCGTGAATATATGGAATAGATATGCGGGTGTAAGATGTATTGTTTAAAGATGTACTATTGGGTCTACAGTTTCTGAGAATGAATCGTTTAGGGTATCCATTATTTTTAAGTGCCGTGTGTGTGTGTTTTGTTTCTGTGTTTGAAAGTGTTTCATTACTGCAGTGAGAATTCACTCTAAGACTTAATGTTTTAACAACGGAAGCTTTGTGGCATGTTGGATGATGCGATTTAAAATCGAGATATCTGTCTGTATGTGTGGGTTTACGGTAAACTGAGGTGAAGATTGAGTTATCGTGAGATCTGTGTACAAGAACGTCTAGGAAAGGGAGTTTATTGTTCTGTTCTGTTTCGTATGTGAATTTTATATGCGAGTTTAAGTTATTAAGGCAATAGAAGAAGCTTTGGAGTGTATTAGTTTTAAATACAACAAATGTGTCGTTGATGTATCTTTTCCAGAATTTAATGTTAAAATTTGGTGAGGACAAAGAAGTTTCCTCAAATGACTCCATAACCAAGTTAGCTACAACACTTGAGACCAGAGATCCCATGGCAGTGCCAAAAACTTATCCATAGAGACAACCAATTGAGGAGAACACAGTAGAGTCCAGGCAAGATTTCAACAATGTGCTGATGTCGTGAGGTGTTAGTGAAGTGCGTTCATGTAGTGTTGTGTCATTTTGGAGGCGTGTAAGTGTGGTGTCGATTGCAAGTGATGTGGGAATGCAAGTGAAGAGAGAAATTACATCGAATGAGACCATGAGGTTGTCGCCGGCAAGTCATAGGCTATTTAAAGAGGTGCAGAAGGATTGGCAAGTAGAAAGAGTGTAGTCGTTATTACCAATTATAGGAGAGAGTAGACGTGCAAGATATTTTGATAGGTTATATGTAGGAGAGCTGCAAAAACTAACTATTGGTCTGAGAGGAATATTTTGTTTATGAATTTTAGGTAATCCGTAGAAGGATGGTACGCGACCTTTCTGGAAGTGGTTGTGATGTATTATTGGCTTTTCCATGTAGTTTGTAAGTTACCCAATATTTAAAGAAGAGTCTGATATTCTTGTTTGCGATGTGCCGGTGTAGTAATTTTGTTGAGTCCCAGTCGGATTCGTGTCCGTGTTGTAAAGTTAAAATTAACAAATTTTTTAAATGTTTCCCATTCATCAGTGGCGTAGACAAGGGAGGGTCTCAAGCCCCAATTGGACAACAAACTATATTTTTTTGGTGGATCACTTGATCTTTTTTAAAACCGCTCAAGTCCCAACACTTCTTCATTGAGATGTTTGTAATTAAGCCTATTCGTAATCGTATTGTAAAATTTCCTTTAAAAGACGTTATATATGGGGAAGGGGGGCAAAGTGGTGCAACTAGATTGTTAAGGAAATTGATTAAAATCAAGAAATTCAATTGCAGTTTATAGATGTATTTCATAGTCGTACTTCAAACTTTGGCTGCCTAGATGATACGCTTTTAATTTATTTTTACATAAGGATGTGATAGAAATATACCCGTAGAATACTTATAGGATAGAAAGCTGCCACGCCCTATTTTTTCTTCTACCAAATCTTAATTTCAGCCATTTTGGATATAACCCAGTCGCAGTATAGTCGCCAACTTCTTTATAGGCAATTTTACTTTCATGTTCTGCCTTTTTTTTCCTTTCTTAACACTTAAATATTACGTTAGTGTCGCAGATATAAATATTTGTTATTTTGGAAAATAAATATTTTTTTCGTGTCCGTCCAGCTTAAAAATTGAAGTTTGTGTTTTCAATAAAAGTTGGGATAGTTTCCAATACGACAATTTTCATAGGAAAATATGTTTCATGAGCTGGACTGTAGCATATGTTAAAAAAGGCCTTTTCCAAAATGTTTAATTGCACAGTCATCCTTAAAAAGTTTTGTGTGCGTAATTTTGTATTTATTTATAGATACATACAATACATGCTTATATAATTTGCACAAAGTATGTATTGCATATGGGTATACAAAGTACTCTAATCCCGTCGTAAATCACCAACGAAATCTGAATATGTGTTTGTACAGCAGAGTGAAATGTTTGCTATGTCATTATAGCATGTAAACTATTTGTACTGTCGACTTTGTAAGTATATATGTGAGCAGGGGTTAATTGGGAAGGGTGGCCGGCGAAAGCGGCGCTATAATCTCAGTGTCGACTTTGTAAAATGTTTTATACAGTAATCGTTCACCAATGAGAGATCGGTTTTCGTTTCATCAGCGTTTTTGGAATTGCCTTATAAATCTCCATGTGATGTAATAAAGATTACAATCAGTGTGTCCGTGGCTCAGTTTACATGAAATAATTACGCATTTCAAAGTAGATCATTAAAATGTCTTAAGTTCTAACACTGAAAACAACATCAGTCAGAAATAAACAAACACATTTTAATATACACTAATGTTCTAAATCACAATGCAATGAATAAAAACTCTTCAACGAAACTTTAAAAAAAAAGTTAACGAAGCTATGGAATGAATTTTATGTTACACAAAGTATTAAAATTATAAAGGTACAACGAATATTTCTAAATTATTCGGCTTGTATTAAAGAGAATCAGAGGAAGATTATTATATGGTGAATAAGAAGTGTAAGTAAAAGAAGGTTGGGGGTCCCCCCGGTAAAAAATTTGGACCTAATGTAAAAATTGTAATATCTCGAGGGAGCGGGCTGTAGCTTCCCATTAAACTTAGAGGGTAGCCGAAAGGATCATTTCTTAAAGCAATTCGAAACGACAAAATTAAATTTTCTCTTAAAAGTCAGCTCGATGGTCATAAATAATGGAGGTGCCTTTTCGTGACTTGCCTATGGTCTTGAATTAGCTTTCGCACTTGTGAACGACGTCTTTTTTTTCCCTCTTAAAGAGAGCATGTCGTGGAATACGGTGCCATACTCCATGAAAGCCTTTTTTCACTGAAAATCACCAAAATAAGGGAACAAGGTGACCCTTAATATTTGATAAAAGTCAGCTTTGTGGTCATGAAGATTTTCGTGACTGCATAGGGCAGGATTGTCCAACCCACAGGCCGCATGTTTCCCAGGATAGCTATGCCATATAGTTGCATCTATGCAGTATAGTTGTTGCTATGCCGATACGCCATAGAAACGAAACCCGTATTAACTAAGGAAGACTAAAATATGGGAACAAGAAGGCCCTTTAATAGTAGGCAGTTTTATTGTCATTGCATCGGAAGAGAGATTTCAAAATTATTCGGGGTGGGGGAGCAAGTACGTATTATGTACATTTACAGTAAGTGTAACATTGCAATTTATTTAAAATTACCACGGGCCCATATAGCTCTACGCTTACACAACGAAAATAACCCTTTGTTATTCTAAAAGGTTCTGAGTTCGATACCTGACTTGCGAGTACCTTTTAAAAAAAAAATATATATATACGTAACTTGTTTGGGCTGAATAAGAGAAAAACACCGTTTAATAGCTAGCAGCTAGAATGCTATAAACGATGATTTTCTTTTTGTCCTTTCTTTTACACATGGAAACTTTTTTCACATAGAACCGCGAGTTTGATCTTGGAATTACAAACGTCCTTGTTTTTCTCCCTTTAAAAAAGTAGTTCTTCCACGGCAAAAATTTTTTTTAACCCCATCAACATCCCCCCCCCCTCCCTTGCGTATGATAGTAGAATATGCTATTTCTCAATTCGAGAGGTGTTCGTTCTCTTTAGCGGGGTATAATTAAAGTCGTTGTGGAGTTAATGGCTTGTAATAAATCATGGGGTTAATGAACCTTCTGAATAGTTTACACCCTAATATCAAGGTCTTTGAGGTGTGTTTGAGCAATTTCCCTAACGCTCACTGCATAAATGTGACATTATACGCGACAAATATTCACATTATTGAGAACGGTCAATACAGAACGCCCTTCTGACAACACAATAAATTTGTAAGATAAAGAAAATTTGCAAAGTATTACTACCCCTCTCGGGGCTGACACAACTGCCAAATATTCATCAACACACAATGCCCACGTGGCGATTTTTTTGGGAGTTTTTCATGGGATATTTTTATTACAATTGTTAAAGTGACACAGACGTTTTTTTAGCTCATACGGAAGCCTTTTTTTTGTATAGGAGAAAAAAAAGAGACTTTTAGGATATCAGGAAAAACTCTTTTTCCTCCTATATCTCCCAAAAAAATCTCTAGTGTGAGCTATAAAACGTAGGTGTCAACTTTATTAATTGTCCTAAAAATGTTATTCACGAAACTTAGGTGTACAAGCGGCCGAGGCCCTACTCTCAAAATCGTATACCGTCATGGGGCACTAGCCCCAAGCGTCTTAGGTCTCCTTAATTCCCAAAATAGAAAAATTAAAAAGGATTAAAGATTATGAAAATTTTATAGAAAAATTAGAGGAAATGTTCATATTATTATTATTATTATTTTCAACACCAGCCTTTTTATAAACGTTTGCACAATAAAAATTAGTTTCATTTGAAAATTAGGCTACCATGTTATAAGGCAATCACGTTATCTGCGTTAATTTTCCATATTAAAAACGCAAAATTTCATTAATTCATTCTCGAACGTCGGTTTTAAAAAAGCGTGCGATTCATATTTAATTTTAAATTTTCTCGCAAATATTTCAAGGGAAGTAAATTTCAGAGTGTTTATTTTTGGAATAAGAGAAAGAAAAACGCCATTTTTAAACATGTTTTCCAAAAATTTATTTTAAATGATTTCACAAAATGCAATTCCAGATGATTTCATGGATAATACTACCTATTCAATAAACAATAAAGAAATAAACCAATATTTATTTCCAAGTCAGGAATCAGCGTATCGCAAACAGAAATGGGTCTATCTACTTACTCAATAAACATTGCTTCGTCAAGCAATTTCATTAATCGCCCATAATTACAGCACGTCGACAATCAAGGACTTGCGTGAAGGACGATTTTTATCTAGCATATGGTAAGACAGCACCAGTTACTGCAATTCACTGTAAATAGTTAAGTGGCCCTCAATATATCGCTCTGAGAAACAACTAGGTTCTATTGCATACCACGCAGATTGGGAAAATTTCTTTTTAAATGGGAAAGAAAAGATTCGCAGAGTTGAACGACGGTCAATTATTAGTGTTATCCAATTGGGGATCTAATGATCGCTATTCGTAGTAGAAGACTCAAGAAAATGCAACCTCGCACTATTTTCACCACCATCTTATTCCTTAAAGGTCAACTAACATCTGTGCATGGCGATAGAATCGAAAAAGGAATTTTTATATTGAGGGGGGGAGGGGGTGAGCTGAGATTACGTCAGGAAATACCAACAATACCACAGTTCTCATGATTCTTATTCTCTTTGTTATCCTTTCGTATGTTACAGATAACCAATCAGCCATTATTACCTATTTCTGGAGAACCTGGAAATTATGAATCCGCTGCAACGATGTTTCTGCTAAAGAAAGTGCAAAAGGAAAACACTTGGATGCATTCTACTTTCTGATGTTTCAATATAATGTTCAACGATATTGCGGTTACGGGGCCTGGCATTTGGAATAAGATGAACAACAACTTTTATTTGAATGTTTTTACTTCTAACCTGGCTAACAATTTTGCAGTCACCTTTAAAATAGCGTCGGTGTTTAACAATATAATGGAACGTAAAACAAAATTAAGTTTTCTGCTATTTATTCCCAAAATGATCTTTAATTATGGCTACTTATATTTTCTAGCCCTAACTACGATTGATTTTAACTTGCCGTGGCTGTTCGAGGAAGCTAATCAGGAAAATGAATAAAAAAATATTTTTCCAATACTATTACCACAGACTTGGAAATTATAACAGCTACCGATTAGGATAATGTCCAGAATACCACCCTGCAGATCTCCATGAAACTGCATACGCTGATATTGTTAACAAAATGTTTTTTACTGACGTACTCATTTTCCAAATTTGTAACTTTTCGATTAGCAGACAAATATTCATTTTGCTTTACAAGAAACTTTCTCCTCTAGTTTTCAAATTAAAATATTTCTGGTCAACTGAAATGAAAGTTAGATGATTAAAGGCGAGATTATAGCTATTTTCTATTCGAAGAATCTCATCGTCGAACGATCAATAAGCACAAAATGCTCAGTAAATTCTGGGCGATATTCATGTGCCGAATACTTTTGTCCTTACAGAAAATTGTCTGGCCTTTGAATTTCTTTGATCGTGCTGCGATGTTTTTTTCTTAATATCAAATAAAAAATGTTTGATTTCGCCTTTCGTCTTAAGAACTTTCATTTTGTCTCTTGATATCGAAATTGAAAACAATCACGAAGATTAATTTTTGTAGCCAGGGAGGGAAGCATTATATTCATCGGAGATTAAAAAATTTGGTGAATTGCGTATAGCAATAAAACATTTTAGTAACAAGAATCGATCCTTGTCAGTTGATTCAGATGATTTGATTATCACCTTATGATAATCAGGGATCCAGAAAAGCACCAACACCATTTCGCCCCCGGATATCTCTCTCCCCGTATATAATGAGTTGGCTAAAATAAACTAAGTAATATACTAAATTTTTTAACAGTAGCACCCCCTTCATCCGAACTTTTCTTAATCGAAATTATCATCTATAAAATTTGTTTTTAATTAAATTTTTAAGTAGACACAAGGTCAATGATTTTTGCAAAAACGTTCCCACAGTGGAAACCGTTTATAACGAACCCCGGTTATCTGAACGCTGCCTAACTGAAATGACCTATCAATTTTATTTTTAATTATGTTTTTAAGTGGAGACTTAATATAAGAAAATACTATACATAGAATGTCATTCTGTTTAAGCAATGTTCGGATGACCGGGGTTCGTTATAAACTGTTTCAACTGTACGAAAGTTATTGGTAAAAAACCTTTACCAAGCGTCCGTTTAAAAATATAATTAAAAACCAATTTCAAGGAAGATCATTCCGATTAAGAGAATTTCGGATGACCGAGTTTCTACGGTTAAAAAATTAAATGCATTATTTATATTTTTTGTAGCCTACTTACTATGTACAGGGGATGGAATATCCGGGGCCATTTTTCTGTAAACCGAAAATATGGACATTCATTTTTCGGATCTTCTCCAATTCACCTCTCTGTTTTAGTAATGTCAAGGAAAAAATAATGACATTTATATCCATTAATTGTCGTCCATCGTTTAGCAAATCCCATAAAGCTAAAATCTATATCGAAGCTTATAAAGAGCTAGAAAATAATTAGAACTTGGTGATGCCAATCTTAAGGTTAATGGGAGAAAAATGCTCATTTTGCTTTTAAGCCCGACTTCAGTATTTATGATACTGGCTTGATGTCCAACGTTTGTGTACAAGGAATGCCATATCTTTTGTATGATCCCAGCAAAATGTTTGTTATTTTAGTGAGAAAACTTTTCAAATATGCTGCTTGTTTCACATTATCCAAATACCGCACATAGTAACTGCATATCGAGTGAATTGCATCCAACCGTGTTTTGCATTGCACCAGGAAGATGGAGCAGTTGAAGCCTATCTAAGAAAAGCTTCTGAAATGACTCCCATCAATTTCCAGAGCAGCAATTTCGGCATGTTATCGATCATATTCTCAGGAAAAATAGTAATAGATTTAATGATTGCTTTTTTTAATGAAAAAATGTGAGAAAGTGGAAAATCACTGGAATCAGATGCAGTCAAGCATTTTGCCACTGATTTCCGAGTTTGCAATATGAACCTTAGTTTAGGAAGCCCGCAGGAAAAAGTACACAGTTTTCTCTACGAGAAAATGTTGATGAGTGAATAAAATACAGTAACACACTGGAGCGAAGACTATGTACTTTGTTCTCGTCGGAACTGCTGCTCGTATGGAAATATTCTTACCTAATAACTTAGTTTTCAGATGTTTTATCAATGTGTTTTAAAAAAGCTGTGAGTCCCGGTATTTAAATTATATGCATAACGGTATTTACATAATAGGTTATTCGATGAATGCCGGCGTAAGCAACGGTTTTCGATATTTTATTCGCACAAGATTGAAGTTAAGGCACAGAGAAGTGTTCGAAGATTGAGATGGAGGTAAGTTTTCAATATTACATTTGCTTTAACTTCTACCGAATAAACTTTCATTCCAATGTCCACCAAGATTTACTAACAAAAGTTTTCGATTTGATCGTTTATGGGCTATATGCATTTAAAAAATGGGGGAAACGAAGACAAAATCCTGCCTGTTTCTATATTTTAATGAAAAGGCGTGATCGACAATATATTGGGACTTGGCTATTTGTAAGGTTTGCAACATAACTTGGCCTTCTTGCACTATACGTTATTGTGAAAACGAAGTCTCTCTTTGGAGATTTGCTATTATCTCAGGTTGATTTTTTAAAATTGATCAAATTATTTAACATTGTTTTTTGAGAGAGAGAGGGATGCCATTTTCTTTGCGATAGTTCTATTCCTAATATCGAACTTTAGGTGATACTCTTCAAAAATGATTTTTTTTGCAGTGAAATTTTCGATTTCACCCAAAATCACCTAAGTATCATATAACGTGCGAAATTTAAATTTTGGAAATCATCTGGAAATGTTAGAACTTTAAAAAAGAAACAATACATGAACGAAATCAGGTGGAAAAGCAAAAAGTGGGTTGGAATTTAGAAAAGGAATTTTGTACAAACAAAGGCATGTGACTCCTTCAATTCGTACATCCTTTAGAGCCACATATCATTGTCTTCTCTTGGTGGAGCACAGCAGCAGGTCACCAAGCGGATAATTGCTAGACAGGCCTTCCTGATCCTTTTTCTTAAAGCTTTCTTTACATTGGACACAGTAGTTGTTTTCGTGTGCTCAAGGTGAGAGTAGTCTACGACGGTTATGTTGTTGTCCCAAAAATTTGAAGTGCTCTCATTGCAGATTTTTGTCCCCGGACTTGATACTGTCTTCGTAGTCTGCTGAAGTTTTTGCGCATTGTCACAGTCCGTTTCCAAGTTTGGAACTACTTGGTGTGAGATTAGCGGACTTTCGACGCCTTGTTTTTTTCCCAACAGCTCCATTAGTGTTGGAGAATCCGGTCGTAGTCCTTTCGCGATATTCGCATTGCGTTCGCTCTCAATTTTAAGAGCGGCAATTAGCTTTCCAACACTTTGACTACTGCTTAAAAGTCCAGAAGTGAGCGAAAAGTTTTGATTTTCGTCTTCCACGATAAGATCTGCTATCGTATTTTGTTCACTCTTAAGAGTAGGGGTAGGAGATAGACTTTTGGTGCTTTGACATCTACTTGGAATTTCAGATGACGTCAAGGAATTTTGATTTCGCGGTTTCGCGACATTTTCGGTTACCATGTCGTCCTCACTCTCATTTTGAAGATTACAGGCCAGATCTTGCATACTTTGCTTCCTGCTTGGAGGCTCACTAACTATGGGAGAATTTTGATTGGGCCCTTCCTCAACATTTGCTTCTGTCGTGCTGTGCGCAGAATCCAATGTGGAAGAACTAGATACTTTTTCAGCCAAATACGCTGGGACTTTGTTAAGGACATATATCTCACTTACGGCGGAAAAATTTATAGTTCGTCCCAAGCTTTGGCATTTCCGCTGCGTGGTGAACTTGGAATTTTTCTTGGCTTTCACGATTGCAGAAAATATGAATTTTCTCTCAGCCTTTTTCTTAGAAATGAAACTTCTGTGGCAACAGGATCTTTGGGATCCGTTCTCCGACATGTTCATATCGCTTTCAAATAACATCATTCAGTGTTCTTTTTAGTTTCCAAATTCAACTAAAATATAAAAATATTTCTGGTGGATAAAAAAACACGTTATTAGTTTCTACACATTATATATATATATCGGTTGTTCTCGAACCTTTTGTCCCACAAGTCCCCTTCCTTAACCTGTGTATAGCTACGGAACCCTTTTCTTAACACACGTCTAGCTAAGACAGCCTTTTCTTAGCACATGTCTGTAGTTCATTCCCGGAAAATTGGCGTCCAGGTCCCGTCTGCTACTTCAACTAACGAGACCTGGACGCCAATTTTCCGCGAAGGAACTATAGCTACGAAAGCCTTTTCTTAACGCTTGTCTAGCTGCGGAGCTCTTATTACCGTGTGTCTAGCTACGGAACCCATTCTTAACACGTCTAACTACAAAACCCTTTTTTTAATGTATACTACGCCACGGAACCCTTTTCTTAACACATTTCCAGCCATGGAAGCTTTTCTTAACGCATGTCTAGCTACGGAACCCT
>QLNU02009952.1:15098-42823 GCA_006491805.2 Dysdera silvatica
TGACGTTTCAGGTTTATGGGAATTGCATCCAATTATACTATAATTTTTGCCACCCACGTATTTATTACAGCTCAAACTAGAGCCCTTTTCTCCAAAAAGAAAAAAGCTCTAGTTTGAGCTATATATATATACGTGGGTGGCAAAAATTATTGTGTAATAAATTCTCTCACGAAAACTCACAAAAATCTCGCCCCGGAGGCTTTCTTGTGTTGACCATATTTGGCAATTGTGTTATCCCTGCGAAGGGTAATAATATCTTACAGTTGCATCCAATGTACCTATTATAAATGGAATAATTTATGCATTCTTCTTCAAGTGCCTTTCCACATAAATTTCCAGATATTCGTATTTTGTTCAGTTTTAGATCGTTCTTATCTGCTCATCTGTCTCCAGGTAGTGCAATGTCTATTAAGAAGTCACTATCATCCATAAATCAACTTATTCGATGCTTTGAAGACCGAGCTTCAGTGGTTACATCCACCGCCTTGAAGTCAGACAAGTTGCAGTTTGTTGTTTGTTTGGATTTTTATGGCGCAAGAGCATCTGGGCTATACTGCGCCATCAAGTTGCAGTATCCTCCGTAATGTGCAAACACATGATAGTTTACATTAGTGGCGCAATAAAAACAGAGTCTCCATGGGGAGTGGTCAAGCTTCCCTCATTGAAGGTCAAGAGTCAATTTTCCTCTTTAAGGCTGAGTCATCTGATTTTTTACTTAAAATCTACGTAAGCCTCCGCCCCCTATAATATTTTAATTAGCATGTTGACATCAGTTTTATTCTAGATGTCTCACACGGTGCAGATTTGGGATGTAAAATGTATGAACGAGTAAGCGTTGAAAACGAAGTTCCACCATTTATTAGTTTCAATTACGATGCGGAGAGCATGCTCATAACACACCTGGTGCTTAACGAAGATAAGGTCTACAATTGTCGAGTGTTGTAACTGAACTTTAACAGAAATCTCTCCATGGAAGTAAAATGTGGCATCTTTTCCTGCCCTTGCCATTTTAACAGTCTATTTAATATATATTTTGACAGATTACCTTTTAATATACAATAATTTCTGCCACCCACGTATAGATTATAGCTCAAACTAGAGCTTTTTTCGTTTTGGAGAAAAAGAGACGCTTTCCCCATCCTGGATTCGAACCAGGGTCCCTCCGTTTAGCCCGGAGTGTCTTGGACCGCTAGACGAATGAGGACAGGAAACAACGCTCTCTTTCTCCGTATGTAAAGATGTTAAGGTATTATTACCCTCCGCAGGGATAACACAATTGCCAAATATGGTCAACACAAGAAAGCCTCCGGGGCGAGAATTTTGTGAGTTTTCGTGGGGGAAATTTATTATACTATAATTTTTGCCACCCACGTATTAATTAGCTCAAACTAGAGCTTGTGTAATTTTGGAGAAAAAGAGACGCTTTCCCCATCCTGGATTCGAACCAGGGTCCCTCCGTTTAGCCCGGAGTGTCTTGGACCGCTAGACGAATGAGGACAGGAAACAACGCTCTCTTTCTCCGTATGTAAAGATGTTAAGGTATTATTACCCTCCGCAGGGATAACACAATTGCCAAATATGGTCAACACAAGAAAGCCTCCGGGGCGAGATTTTTGTAAGTTTTTGTGGGGAATTTATTATATCACAAAAATCTCGCCCAGGAGGCTTTTCTGTGTTAACCATATTTGACAATTGTGTTATCCCTGAAGAGGGTAATAATACATTACATAACTTTTTAAATAACTGAGATAAGTATTTTGGTGATATTTACACTGTACATTCACCAATACTAATGGACACTATTTTTATATCTACCACTATTACTGACACATTGCAAGTTTGGAAAACTTCATCACCATCAATCAGCATTCTAGTCTTTCATCTCCAAATTGTTCATTGGAGTGTCAGAGACGAGATGATTAGGGTCAGAGTTTCCCTTGAACTCCTATACCTTAACAGATATTGGAACTTATCAATTTTAAGTTCAGTCCCGGAAGCGAAAATATTTTTAACAGACGACTAAACTTCAACTCTCTAAACATTTTTGTTTTCATTTCAAGTTATTTAATTTAACTAATATGTAACATAGGAAGCATAAACCTCGAAATAACCTCTCGTACAGGGTTGCAAAATTAGCTTGGCCATAAAATTGATAAAATGAGAGGTAGAGTTTATAAAATTAAACGTTTTCGTGTATCTTTTAGATTCGAGTGTCACGAAAGCTACTCACTAAATTTACATACCTTAACCATTAAGGTGGTATGAACTAACGGTTTTATGGATGGTTCGCTACTTGTAATTTTAGCTAAGTTAGGAATATGGATGGTCACATTAAAAGTTTTCAAGATTAAGTATTCAAAATTAGTGAAAGCAATTTTAAACCATAAAGCAACATTTAATTTCATGTACATAGTGTTTGTAAGATGCCAGCTAAAGCTTTCTGTACAATGTATAGTTTGTGGGGATATTTCTGTGAGTTATATTGGCTTGACTCTAAAAGTATAGACGCTCAAACCATGCAGATCAACGAACTTTGCTTTGCTTGAGGAAAACTATTCATTTGAAACGTTTGTGATTTAAGAAATCTATGGTTAATTAGAGCCATGTTATTAAGCAACATATTTCATCCTGCAATAATTTACTAAACCACTTGAAAAGTGCATTCTGTAATAAGTTTCGGATAAAAAGAGCACTTATTTTGCGTCTTCCCTAGCGATATAGTGTTGGTGTTTGGAAGAGGCTATATGTTAGTTTGGTGAAAAAAATGGAATTTTTAAAAGGATTTGAAGCCCTTTACTTTTCCTAAATTTTTGTAATTACTATTGTAAATATTCTACTTTAAATTTCTGGGCAGGTATTTCCTATTTTTCATTTATGTCCTTTTGATAATTTTATTCTATTTTTATTTTATTATTTGAGTTTAATCGTTTTTAATGGAATTTCGATGTCCTGGCTAATGATGGATTCACAAGTTTATAATGCAAGTTCCTGCTGCAGAATTACAATATTCACATATTAATGTCGTAATAATTATATATGTATCATGTGATAATTACATGTGAATACGGCAATACACGGCAAATACATGGTGATTCAAAGTAACCGTTACAGCAATTATCTTTTTAAACGTTAGTCTTAGAAAACAAAATAGAGAGGGGAAGAAAAATGCTAAAATTCGACAAGGATGTCGAACATATTACTTATTTTTAAGAGGTGCTATATATACAAAAATACACAATTAACTTTTTATACGGGCCCTCTATTAAAAGAATCCAATGGAAAAAATTTCATACCCAATTAGTCATTATTATAAAAAACCATACCCAATTAGTTAAATTTAAAAAATTCATGTTTCTACGCAGGATAGTCGAGTTAGATCTCGGTTCTGGTGGCGTTCGGACGTTTTTCTACTGCGGTCCGGGTCTGGTGTGTCTTTGTCTATGTCCTTTGACTTTGTCGCTTGGAGGGTTGACTATGTTGGGGTGGGACAGACTAGTCCGTTGGGTTGCGGCGGGTTGATGCCTGTGCCCACCATTCTAGGGCCGGGTTATGCTCTTTCCTCGCGGACCGGTCTTTGTCTCTGAGATCGTGCGGACGTCCTTTGTTCTGCTCCGGGCTGTTAGATCACTGTCTCCGTCCGTGTGTGGCACCATTGCTTTGGGAAAGCTTTTTCTGCCCGCGGATAGGATGGATGGCGTTTCGTTCGTCCTGGTTACTGCGCCGGCTGGTGCTCGTTCCCTGACGCTTTGCGGCGTTTTGCACCCATTCAACGCTGTCCGGTTGGCTCCCATAAGAGCATCGGCCGTCCCGGGGTGTTCTTCCGTGCCATCCATCTATTTCAACCACTCTCCGGGATGCACCATAACATTCCGTCCATGATTTCGGCACCAGCGTGGAAAAGATCGTAACTTTTCTGGTACATTTGTAAATCATCGTAAATAATTTGAGCAGCGTAGTCCATTTGTTACTCTTATGTAGCACGCGTGTGTACCTATTTTTATACTTTAACATTCTGATTTAGGATTTAAAATTATTGAAGTCAATGTGGCATAATCCATAATACAATCACGCATATCAGATTCATTTTCAAATTTACGTAGAATTAGTTTTCATTTTCACATTTTCCATATTTAAAAGAATTAGGTAGATCTTCAACCTCAACAGTAGTCATCTTTCTTCATTTACAAGTACTTTTAATATTTTAAAACTAAATATATGTATACAGCAATTGCATAAGTTAAGACAGTATTAGTTTTATTATAGATACTTTGTTGATTTATTTTTTGCATTCAATATTTTTTATTGGTATTGAACTTATTATTTAATATATATCTTTGAAATCTTTCATAAACCTTGTAAAACTTTCATAATTGAAAAACTTCGTTACAGGCACGTGCCAAGAGGGGTCAGTAGGGTTACTCCCCCTCCTGCAAAAAAAAATGTCTCTTTACCAGTACATTTTCTATCAACCCTTGTAGAAGAATCATCGACGTTAAAGCGTGGTACTCTGGGAAGTCAGCAAAATTGTAAATCGTTTAAATAATTATTGTTTAGTAATCCATTTTATTTTAATTATTTAGTTAACTACTTAACAATTAATTTATCTAATTAACATTTTATAATCACTGTTTAAGATTTATCACAATAGATGGCGCCACGAGTTCGTGGCTGTAACAAATCTTCTCTCCAACACGTTGGCACCTTTAATGATTCGTTATATGATTGAAAATTAGCAATTTAAAAAAAAAAATTATATTAATCAAACTTCTGTCTTTTTTCTAAAAGTTGATTATCGCTGATAATTGATATTAGCTAAAGGAAAAAAAAAGCTCTCCAGTAACGCGCCCACCGCACGTACATGAGTTTGAAGTCAGAAATCAAACATGGCGAATTTACAATGATTTACAAGGAAAGTTACGATTTTTTACAACCTGGTGACGAAATCATGGACGGAATGTTATAATGCCTAGGGGGGGGGGGTTGATCGAGGACGGTTGACGTTAAATGATTTCGGTTGACGTTAGATGACGATACCAGTGCGAGAGTTGCTTCTCTGTAGACCAGTGCGGATCGACAATCCCCCCTACATTTCGACCACTGGCGGTCAAATTATTTTGACGTTACGATTACGAGTGTTTAGCCTCATATCACGTATAACATCATTCCTGAGTTGCAGCACTTTCTTACTAACTGCATCAACCTTTCTATTATTGTTATTTGATCGTTTCATATTTATCTCTCTCTCCACTAATATCAAAATCGAGCTAGTCAGATTTACGTCTTTAATCATTGTCGCCCAGGTATGAACTTTGCGTAATTATATTTTAACTGCCCAATTACTATATTAAACTCTCCTTTAAACTCTTTCCTAACCCAACCACTAATTTACGCTTTTTTATATATATACGTACTCCATCGACCTACATTCGTAAATCATTCTGATACGCCTTTGTTCAACTTTATATATTTTTTAATTTGCGTTTATTATATGTTTCATTATTATATATTGGTTTGCCTAAATTTTTAAACAAATTTGAAATAAACGTTAAAACTTCTATGGGATTATAGGCTACCCTTTTTCGGCGGCCACCCTTCCCATTAAAATTCATGCATAAAATGTAATCCAATCCAATCCTATGCAGAATAGTCTCTGGGATATTGAATATATAAAATTTCAGGTTTGATCACCAAATACATAGGGACAATCTACAAGAAAAAATGAGTTAACACTTTGATTAAATTCTGAATTTGTGTGCCGTTCAAATTAAGTTCACGAGTGCGCTTTATGTTTTTCCTAAAAATAATCCTCTAAGGTTGCCAGTATTTTGCCCAAAAAATATTTCGCCAAAATAGCGATAAAAATTTACAAGTAATCGAATTTAAGTTTTAATAACTCCGCAAATTTACAAGTAAATACAACATTATAAGCGTAAGTAATGTTGTTAAAACGTTTTATTTCAACGTACGTTTCTGACGGACTTGGCCGTCTTTCGTCAGGAATGCAAAATGGGAAAATAAATATTAGAAAACTGGAGATGGTGTTATTGCGTGACTAATGCTTTGCCAGTTGTGGATGAATAATTAATGTGAAAATCTTATTAAACGTTTCCAAGCTTGACTGAAAGTGGGTGTAGATTTTGGTTCATTGACTATGATAGAAGAATTCTTATTGATACGCAACGCTTCCACACTTTCATCCACAACTGGCAATATAATAGTCATGCAATAACAACATCTCCAGTTTTCTAACATTTATTTTTTTATTTCTATTCTTGACCAAAGGCGGCTAAGTCCGTTAGAAACATACATTGAAAGAAAACGTTTTAACAACCATACTTATAACGTTGTCTTTACTTATAAATCTAATCTGCGTAATGCTACGTCAAATTATCTTACATAGTTCTGCAAATATTCTTATCTGAAATATCAATTTTCCTTTATTTGACTAATCAGATACAATGTAATAGTGTTTTTACGAACCTCCAATTTACAAGCTATTCGTTTTTGCGAACAAATGAATTGATCCCAAAAATTATCCTATAGAACTAATATTAATTTCCCCTCCAATTTACGAACTGAAGTTTCAAAAAACTCTTTTTTTTTTACGAATCCCATTTGGTCACTTTTTTTTTCAGTGTTCTTCTTTGGACGCCAAAAATTTAAACGGATTTTACAAATGATTGGACAACCCTTGGATCAGAGTATTATTCATTGTTTTAAACGAAAATATAGGCAGATGTTTCCGACAAGGGTTATTTTAAACCTCGAACTTGGAAAAACGATACAAAATCGATGTAATCGGTGCAATGCATCTGACAGTTAGCGCATGGCAATATTTTTAGACTAGGACATTTTTTAGTAAAGGGGTACCTATAAAGGGCTAAGTTCTGTATTTGTATACATATATTACCCCTATAAAATAAATAACATTTTCAACCATCCTTTTATTATTTATTTATTTATTTTTATCATATATTAGTTATTTATTTATTAGTTTTATATTTATTTTATTTATTTTTATCCTTTTATTATTTTAGGCGCATTTTTTCTTCAGAATTTTTTTCCATGACGAACGGTTACAAGAAGACAATGGCGATAACATGTATTCTGAATTAGTGTATAATTATCACGACGTTCATTATCTTCTTATCAATTCAGTGTCAGGTAATGATACATATCCGAGAGTATGAAAGTACTTCATAGGTATATTGGCAACATCCTCATTATCAGGTCTTGGCAAATCCGAGCTCCATTGGCGAGAAGATATTGGCAGTTGGCGAGAGTATATATTTAGCTACTAATTTTTTTTTTCTTTATTGAGGCGGGCGAGAACATTTCTCGAGAGTACAGTACGCCACAATTTCACGAGTCATGGTCATTCGATATACAAACGAAAAAAAGATTTTATCCATCATTCCTTTCCATACATTCTGGTTGACATTTAAATGCATACGTACTTTGTAAGAACAAAGTTCACAGATAACAAAACTTATAGGCAGAGTGTAGAGGTATCGGGAAACTAGCCCGACCGGTTCCACGCATTTCCACTTATTTTCAATACAAGGCCCTCCTGTTAAACCGTAATAGCTCTTTTCTCAATCCCTTTAGACTTAACAATAAAAAAGGATATAAAATTCTTAGCATAGAGAAAATAAAGTAAAATGGCATACATTATCTTTTAACGTTCAGCATAAAAATATATTGCAAAAGAAAGAGATGACGGGCTATAAACGGTGGTTACAAAATATATTTTAGGGTTTTTAAACTAAATACTACCTGGTTGATTTTGGAAACGAGATGTATGGGCGGGGGGGGGGAGCAAAACACATTTTAAACAGCTACTGGAGAGTTGTTTACCTTGAAGGAGGAGAAAAATTCAATTTTTACATTAGAACACGTGTTTTAATGTTCCCAATAAGAAAGCCATTAACTTTATGGTCAATTTTTCAAATCAAATGGCCTCAAAACAGTTCTGGGGATTCAATATCGGAAAACGCTGCTAGCAAGCATCAGCGTCATTTAAATTATCCAATAGTCTGCGTAACGTCGCTGAGCAATTTGGAAGCAGGTAATATTTATGGAATTACATTACACAGATAATAAACTGTCGTGAAGTAAATTTCGTGTTATTGTATCAAACGGAGTCTCCAGTTGGGACTAAATTAAATTTGAAATCGTGTTATGGGAGTAATTGTTATTACAGCCATCCCTTAAATCATTGCATTTCGCTTATTCCACGTAATATATTTCATTAAATGAAATACAATTTTATTTCCATGCTAACATAACATTTCGGTCCACGGGGGAAGCATAGCGAAACAAAACAAAAAAAGTTATTATTCTTGCTCCCTTTATGGTTAGTGCATTTGATTTTTGATTTTCTATTAAATAAATTCTTAACTTCCTTTTAAATTCGCTTTCTTTTTCATAATTTTTTATGTGGTTTGGTAGTGTATTCCATTTAACAATTCCATAATAATTTATATTAATTTTTTTGTATTTGTTCTAACTTTTTCTGTTTTTAAAGTATTACATGATCTTGTATTTGGATTTTTGTCTATATTTATAATTTCGTCATATTTACCTATTGTAATTATTAAATACGTAAATATTAATATTTTGTATGTGTGTATTTTTTCAATGTTCATTATACTGTTTTCTATTTTTATTTTTTTATACTTTTGTTGGTTTTGTATCCTTCTCTTTTTAATAATTTATCAATTATTGAATGTAATTTTTTTCAATTTCCTTGCTTTCCCTACCCCACACATTATTTCCATAAATTATATGACTACATATCAATAAAAATTAAAGTGTTATTTTACAGTGGTAAAGTATTAAGTCATTTAATCTTGTAATCATATCTGCATTTTTCTTATTTTTTACAAATTTCCTTTATCTGTTTATTTCAAATTATGTGTTTGTCTATTTTAATTACTAGAAATTTTATTGCATTTGTTCTACCTGGAAATGGAAAGGAGGGTGCCCAAATCCCTATGGGCAGTGACCCACGAGCGTACACGGATGAAATCTGTGCCAAAGTTGTCAATGGGCACTTCTTTTGTAAATTGCGAGGTTCTAAGATTTAAAACAAAATAGGTGCTAAGTTTGTTTCAGACATTTCACATGTTTTGATTTGGAATTTTTCATTGTGAATCTTCTAGAGAGGTACCGTAGACTATGTTTCAAAGATACATATATATTACTAGAGGCGTTATAGCTCAGTTAGAACAAAGTTCCAAATAAGAAATGCTTTTTTAGTACGTTTTCCCCCGATTTATGGCGCATTTTGGGTAGTGGTCTATGTCGAGACGCGTCTGGGTTGCATAACATCTGGATCAAAAGCTGTTTGGGTCCAGACATGTGTGGGATGAGCAGAATCTGGAACGAGAAGTGTCTGGGTCAAGACACGTGTGGGTCATCAAACGGCCACATACTTGAAGTATTTCGGCTCTATTCTGGAAAACAAAATGATGTCAGTATAAGGTGAAACGTATTCCAAGATCACATAAGGGACTATTTTGAAGGTGCAGACGTCCTTCTTGTAGACAGAGGGTTTCGAGACGCAGTTAAACCTCTCCAGAACTTAAGATTCGAGGTTCACATGCCACATTTCATAAATACTGGGCAAGTGCAGCTAAGTACTGAGCAAGCTAATAGATCTCGTCTCGTCACCCAGTGTTGTTTGATTGTAGATAGAGGCCTGCAACAGAAGAATAAAACAAGTCTTCAGGTATTTTGATATTGTCTGGCCAAATACGTCAATACCGCACTTACGTGAAAATTTCAGAGTCGCTGCCGATATACTTAACGCTTTTTTCGAAAAGATCGAATTTGACGAAGGTGACGCAGACCCTATTGCAGAATTGATATTAACTAAGATGGATGAGCCAAATTAGGTGTCTGAACTTGTTGCTGCACAGCGTCTGAATCGTCAAAGTCCCAGCTTTCAAAGAATGTCTGCAGACACTTTGCCAGATTTTCCAATACTTTCGTACGAAAATCTACGTCTCCTTGAACTTGTGACGTACTAGCTCAAACAAGCGCGCTCATACCATGCTGAACATGTTAAGGATAATAGGCGTTACTCTATTGAAGTCGCTTGGCATGCTTCTCCACTACTTCTAGCGTCATTCAATATAGATGCTGATCACCCTTTGCTGGTACGTGCACGAATACAATCACGACATCGAAGTGGAACGAAGTATTTTGTATACATTTTTGTGGATAAGTCTAAAGACGGCACAGATTCCATAATTGGATACTGCTGCTGCCAGTGCAAGAATGGGTTGCGTACAGTCGGATGCTGTGCCCACTTAATGACCATTTTATGGTATTAAGGACTTAGGAGACATCTTGACAGAATCGATATATCGGCAGAGTACCTCGAACATCACTGCGTTGTTTTTGAGAGCTCTGACGATGAGCGTCCTACATTGAAATAATGTTTTCAAGTTAACCTTGCAAACAAATCGGGGGAAACACACCAAAAAGGCATTTTGTTAATTGGAACGTCGATCTAACTGAACTATAACGGCTCTAGTAGTACATATATCTTTGAAACACGGTCTACGGTACCTCTCTACAGGTTTCACACTGAAAAAGCCCAAGTTAGAACATGCAAAATGGCTGAAACAAGCTTAGGACCTATTTTGTTCCATGTCTTAGAACCGCACAATTCCCGAAAGAAGTGCCCATTGACAACTTTGCTTCCCCTCACCTAAGCGACAGTTTGGCACAGGTTTCATCCGTGTACGCTCATGGGCCATTTTGGGCATCCTCCTTTATTGAATAGAAATACAGCACAGTCTCGTTAATTCGAACCACGCTAACCCGAAAATCTGGTAATCCAAATTGTTTTCAATTTGCTGAAACTGTCAGTGCCGGTTTACGTGTAGACAAAGTAGGCTTAGGCTAAGGGCCTCGCGAATTTGTGACTAGTTATGCATCACTCGATGTTGTATATCGGGTTGAATAAAATTATTATTATTATTATTATCTCACAAACAACCTTCAATTGAAAAAATATTTCTTCTACCGGTGAGCGCACAGATTATCCTCTTTTCGTTGGGACACATGTGGTAATTTTAAGGCACAGAGTTGAATGTTCAATTTGTAACCTCTTTATTGTGTTATTTGAATAATTGCAGAAATTAAAAGAAACAGCATCTCTCAAACGAAAGCGGGAATCGCACGAGTAACTTTCTGTTTATAAGTTTATATTTTCATCACTGAATGACCAATAAACACTGAGCAAATTATCATATGACTTCTTAACCAATAAAACGCCGTAGCCGTAATCAAAATCCATTAATGATGTGTGAAAAATACTACATTATCCGTCATTTTTGCATGACTTTTTAAAATGAAACAGTCCATTATTTTTACTCATAAACGGAAGCACATCATGGGAGATTTGGTTCAATGATTGAAGCACTCGGATAGCAAACCAAAACTCACTTAATCGATTCCAGTCGCTGATGTATGCGTTTTTTATTTATACAGGAGCAAATAATAAGAAGCATGAAGTTTTCTAAGCGTGGCTAAATGGAAACTAAATCTTCATTATTATTAATATTGAAATAATTAAATCTGATAAATTATGCAAACGGTATATTAAAAAATTCGAGACTTTTGACAACAGAAAGACATACTTGGAGTGTTCAATATTTAACATAATGTACATCAGTGGACACGATATTCATCATATTTAGGATTAGATAAAATGTTCATCATGTTCAGGATTCGACAAAAAGTTCATCATGTTCATGATTGAATACAATGTTTATCATCTTCATGATTGGACACAATGTTCCTTATGTTCATGATTAGACACAGTGTTCATTATGTTAATGATTGTACCTATGTCCATTGTGCTCATAATTGGACAAAATGTTCATTGTGTTCATGATTGGACACAATGCTCATTGTGTTCGTGATTAGACACAATGTTCATTATATTCAGGATTGGACACAATGTTCGTCGGTCTTAACGGCACATTATTGGAGCTTTAGGTATGTTTCAACAAAGAATCATTAATAACAATTAAACCTAATTCATGTAACTTCTAATTAATTTAAAATATTTGTTGAAATATCTTCATAAATTTGGACGCTGTTTAAAGTTTTTCTCTCTAAAGGGTTTTTTATTTGAGATATGACAAACAATCCCCCTTATTAACATTAAAAACTGGGTGCGCCTTAAATCCCGAAGGTGTTTAAAAAATTAATAGCTTTTTGTTTCTTAATAATTTTTAACTATTCTTGCAAAATCTCGCAAGCTTTCAAAATCTGCATAGAGCACAAAGAAGTTGTTAATGATTTAAACCGTTAATGACTAACGATCCATTCTGTAATTTATGACATTATCCTCACACGAAACTGACCAAAAAATGAAGATAAATACAAGAAGATTAACGATTAATTTATCATTAGGATATTAATCGCCTTACGAGAGCGTAGTTGCAACATATTTGTCTACTGTACCATTCACCCATATTCAGCTTCCACTAGTATCGTGGAGGGCAGGCCATTTTGATTACGGTGGACAGAGAATATTCAGCGTAGTCAAAATTTCGGATTCATTAATGATTCGAATCATGATTAGTTAACTGATTTGTATAAGATTTCGATAAGTTTTTCGTTCCGTAGATACAAAATAACGAAACAATATGAAGTTTTACCAGGAGATTCCATGACAACTATCAGTATTTATATAATTGGTTATTTACAGGGATGATGAAGAGAAATGCCTTGATAGCATCATTTCTTCGGTTTTTAAATCTATATCAAATTATGGAAATTGATCGCTATTATTTTAAAAATTCACCAATGTTCGTTTACCCGTTCTGTTGTATTGAAACTTCCTTCCGTTTTAAGAATTCCCGATTATAAAAGAAAAAGTTTAATAAAAGATGTACTCACAGAGAAATGTATGAAATTCGGTTGAAAATTATATGCATCACAAACGTAACGATTTTAATCTAGTACTTTGCGATAGAAGTGGATTTAGGATGGTCATAGAATTCCATTTCAAGTTGCAAAGGTTAGCAGTTTTGGATGGTACTTGGAATTATTGATGATTTGGATAGCCTTCTCGTTAAGCAGAGTGATACAGATTTTAACAATGAGCAATCATTAACTACGCTTAAAGTTCTGCCTCTTGTTCAAATGGACGAAAATGCAAATAACCCTGAACGTCCCTCAAATATTCCCATGCGGTTTGTGGAGATAATTAAATTCAATTATTTTGGCATTAACACCAGTAATTCGTTTATAATTAGATAATAATGCATTTCAAGAACCTGCGGATGCGGTACTCAAGCACCCCAAACAGAATGGTTATTGTGCCACTCTTCGTTTGTATTCGAATTTTAAATTTTGCTAAGAAACCTTAAGCCTAGTTCGCGAACAAGCTTTTCTGTTCTTTACACTGTTAACACCTGTGTTTATTTAAGTTTATGTTTATATTAAGCTTGTGTTTATACTTGTATATTAAGTGTTTATACTTGTATATTAAGTGTTTATACTTGTATATTAAGTGTTTATACTTGTATATTAAGTGTTTATACTTGTATATTAAGTGTTTATACTTGTATATTAAGTTTGTGTTTATACTTGTGTTTATACTAAGGAGTAGAAGTATATGAGCTAGTCAAAAATTATTATATTTAGAAAAAGATGCCAAATGAAGCCATTTTTTGTCTGACAAATCATCGTATTTTTCGTTAATAAATGGATTTTAAAAATGAAAATAATACTAATAAGATAGAGTAATCTTTTGACTGTGGTCATCCTGTATTTCGTTTCTGACTTAGCATCGCAACATGGACAACACAAAAATTGATGAACTTGAATATTTGTAAACATGTATTAACGGCCTCGTAATTGCAATTGATATAGAAATTTAACTAACTCATAATTTTTTATATATAAAATTGATTTTCATTATAGTTATTTAAACAAATATTTTAAGTAATGCGTTTATATATAAATAAATATATACATTATTTTTAGCTTCTTAGCTGCCATTCCACAACAAGCGCAACTTTTAGGTATATATATATGCCTTGTGTACCCACTTGGAAATTCACCACCGGTCTGAAATAATAACGAAGTTTGATTTTCAAAAATGAGAATTTTAATCTGTGCAATCATGTCTGGATTGCCTTAAAGTTATCTTTGTAAGGCAAGTTTATATTTAATGTTTATTCCATATTCAAATTTAATATTTATTCCATATTCAAATTTAATATTGATTCCATATTCAAATTTAATATTGATTCCATATTCAAATTTAATATTGATTCCATATTCAAATTTAATATTTATTCCATATTCAAATTTAACATTTATTCCATATTCAAATTCAATATTCATTCCATATTCAAATTTAATATTTATTCCATATTCAAATTTAATATTTATCCCATATTCAAAATAAACGAACTGGATTTCTTCACGTTATAACTAATTTATTTCAGATAAACTCTTATTAAAATTGCTCTGAAAATTTCGCTGAAAATTTCACACACCGCCTCGGTGAATGATTTCAAATTTTGGGAATAAACAGAGACGTAGACTTACTTTCAAAATTGAAAACTTGCCCGTCAGCCCATTCGTAACTGTTTTCATATGTCAGGTCATTAGCACCGATCCAGAAAGCGTGTTGAGTTTCATAAAAAGGGCTGAAAAAATAAAAAATGTGAACATAAATAACACAGACTATTATTGATAGCAATAGATACGACTATTTTTATACTTGCTGGCGTGAAAGTGTCTCAATGTATTAAAATCGAATAAATTTTAGTGCTTACGTTTTATGTCTCAAACTAGAGCTTTTTGACACATATAATACAAATCATATTATTGCCCATCCCAAGGGACTAGAAAAATTTCCTGGAAAATGGTTCAACGTGCGAAACTTTAATAGATAGTTTTGTGTGAAAATCGAGGAAAATAAAAACCTTCATTTGGCAAATCCAGTTGGTTAAATCTTGGATTCCAACTAAGAGGTCGCTAGTTTAAGCTCAGTATTTTGAATAATCCGTGATTAATTGCAAACTACTTTGATGATAATTGTACTGTCCTTATAGAAGGTAATACTATCCTTACTTATAGTACATGGGTCAAAATTTTCCAATTTGTGAATAAAAATCTAGTGAATTTTTCGAAATTTACTGAAATTTGACTTCATTAATTCCTCTACAAACCACAGTTCTAAAAAGCGTGTAATAAAAATGTATAATGTATTAAAAACATTTGCTTCCACTTTAATTTAATAAACCATTTCGACTTTAAAATTACAAATAAGGACAATTTCGAACTTTTAAGATACTCGTGTGGGCGTTACAAACTGTATCTAGTATAGATACACCTAGTTATCAATGTAGTATAAATCATTTTTCTGTTAATATTTTAAATTGCGTATACGCAGTTATTATAAATTGAAATACAATTGACGATATTATACAATTTACTATGTATGCAAGGAAATGAAATACCATTTGGTATGACCTAAATCACTGGATGTGCCATGAAATTTAAATGAAATAAAATCATGCCATTATGGTCCTGCCATTTATTTATGCTATGAAGATCTGGGAGAATAAAAACTACTGGCAAAGAAATGAAGCACATGGTATACTACATCTTAATACAGAATGTAATCATCATTGGAAATCTACAGTATAACAGTTCAAGCTCTGTGAAACTGGCAAAAGGCTGTTACGGAAGCAAAAAATATCAATTTCCCTCCATGACCTATTCTAAGTTCCAACAAGATTATGCGATAAGAATAAACAAATAAGCCTTATTTGTATTTTAAATATGCACAATTTTATTGGGGTGTCGAAATATGACATCTGCAAAAGTTGACATCAATATCTTCACTTTCAACAAAATCGTTTTTCAGCTAAACTATAACACTATTGCTCATAACGATGAATTCTAAGCTAATTATTCTTTGAAAAGTTATCATCGTCATATCCTTAAATGGTCATCATTTTCACATACTTAAAAAGTCATCATCTTCATAGACTTAAAAAGGTCATCATCTTGATGTTAGGTTCCTAACTGTTGTTTCTATAACTGTGTGGCAGGAAACAGACTTTCTAAAGGGTATACACTTATAGAAATAAATGCAATACAATTTTTATGGTGCAGTTCTTTGAAATCATTAGCACGATACACTTTTTTAGGCCTATTTCTCATGATGCCTTTCCAGGTCATCAAACTACTCTCTCTCTCTCTCTTTCTTTAGAGGGCCCTGCGGTGGCGCAGTGTGGTAACGCGTTCTCCTATTGCGCGGCTAATCCGGGTTCGACTCCCAGCAGTGCAAAAAGAACGCTTACTCAGAGATCTCATAAAGATCGCACTGCTCACTGTAGTCCGGGGTTTGGTTCCCTAGGCCTTAAGAGGTTCGGATTCCTCGGAAAACAGTAGGTCCCGGCGCAGCATGACCACTGTAGTCTTTGAGCCGTAAAACCAAAAGCAAGTAAAAAAAAAGTAAGTCTTTCTTTAGAGATGCTATTTTCAAATGTTTTGTAAAATCATCTCAATTCATTTTCACAAAATTCCTCCCCTACCTTAAGCTTGTGTTTATCGGGAAATATCCTCGTCCTGTAACGGCTGCCAGCTTGAAGATGAAAGTTTTCGATCATTCAGTAATATATATTGTCTTCAACAGCATGAGCTGTTCTTGTCTTCCTTAACAAAGAATATCTCCTTTGTATTAAAATTGAACTATGGTGAAGTAGTGGTTACGCATTTACTACCGTGCAGGAAATCCGGGTATGAATACAAATGAGAATGAATGTCATCGGAATTTATACTGGTCCGTAATTCGTTGTTTGATTCCCTAAACGACGTGCGTTAAGCTTCTTTGTGAAACTGCAAGTCCTGATGAAGCCCAAACTGCTAGTGTATCGAAAAACCGAGGAAGCATTCAAACATTCTTTATGTACAAGATTGGCTCCAAAATCCTGCAAGGATATTTTCCGAATTATCTCAATTCATGAGTATTTCAATTTGTAATTTATTTCCACCCTCTTTGCGATCTCTTTACAATTTTAAGAAGCGTTCGTTCAGTTGACCTGACTTAATCAAATAGATATTTCATCAAAAATTTCTTATGTGTGAAAAGAGTGTGTGTGAGTAGGATGAAACTAAGGCAAGCTTTCGCATTTTCTCGATTTGTACATACGGAAATAATTATTGCAAGAATGTGAATTTTTTACGTTATATCGTCTTCTGTATTCATATATTTTCATGATTGTTCATTGCAATGAAATTTTTACATTAACTCTATTGCCTAGTTCCTCCACACGCGCTTCTTTAATCGGTAAGGAGGTAATTGGTTAAAACGTACATATATGAGGAAACAATCACGTACACAGCCGTATTCAGTTGGCCAGGGATCAAGGCACTGGGGACGGTAACTCAAAAGTTGCTAATTCCATTTCAGCCTGCGCATGCGGTATGTTTTCTTTTCTCCATCTATAAATGCAGATTCTAGTACGAATCATATGGAAAGTGAAGAATCAATTATAGTGAATAATTCTTCACTAATAGCGTCGAAAAGGGAGGGGCTAAGAGGGGCTCAAGCCTCCCTCATTGGATATTAAAATACTGTACATTATTATCTCTAAGGCAGTATCTTATCATCTTCTTTAAAGCCACTTGAGCCGCCCATGAGCTTTGAATTACTACTACCCTGGTGTCCTTCACACCCTGCTTTAATTCTTAAGGTGATACTCCTTTGGTTAGCTTAAATAAAATATAAATGCAAGTTTAGTTCTCATAACGGTCTAAGCAATAATAAAAAGTTAGTTTTATTTGTGGTCAAAAGGTACTCTATTGACGATAATTCGTTAAATTAAGCTTTTAACGATTTTCAGAAGTGTGCGTTTTATTTCCTAACTCAAAGCAACACGACGATATTTATTAAGAGCCTTTGATTGTGAGTGAAATCTAATAGCCAGTTTTACAAATGTTTATTCAAATCATCACATCCAATCTATTAATGCAAATTGAAGGAAATTTACGCGCCTCCTTTTATCCCACTTTATCTAAATTACCTTAGTTGAAGTTAATAATAAATGGTGTGCGTAATCTTCAAAGATTCTCCCATTTATTTGACACCAATAAGCGTTACTTACAAATCTGAAAGCTTCTGTAATTTAGCGCCTCGATTCCTTCTATTTCATCAAATCTCGTCATACTAAATAAATTAGTTCATAAATATGCATTCGGCATATTTAAATCATTTTGTAAACGCAGAGAATTTACGCAATAAGATTAGTAAAATCCAATATATGGTTGTGAATATCACATATAATTATATGTGCAATATTGAATCATTATATCGTTAGCATCTATGTTAATTCTTTTAGTTGATAATAAAAATGAGCCCTGAAATACTTCAATTATCCAATAGTTTCATTCATAAAAGAATTACTTAGTCCTGTATTATTATGTTATCATTTCTTTACGTTATCATTAGCTATTATCACTAATTAAAAGTTTTTTGTCTATGCCACAGCAACTCTGCATTAGGAATGGGTGTTTCTGCTGTTTTAAGAAAACGTCCACAGACTATTTGTTGTAAAAAAAAAAGATTGTATTTAAAAACTGTTGAAAAAAAAAACAGGTTGAATAAACAGAAAAGTTAGAATTCCCTAGGAAATGTCAAAACAAAAGTAATACGTATTACTTAACCTATTTAGAATCACTTTTTTTTTATTAGAAGGTACAGTAAAACCTCTCTAAACAACGACATCCATTAAGCAACCACTTTTCTTGAAACGGGGTTTCCCCCGTCGACTTAATTCTAAAGTTACTTCCATTCAATGACCATAAAAAACCATTCTCCCTCTAGAAGCGACCATGCTTCGGCTATGTGTGTGTGTGTGTGTGTTAGTGTGCATGTGAAAGTTTTGGAAAAATTAGCAGAGCAAGCAGCACTGCATTACCAGGAGAGACCACTCTTCGACTACAAAGAAAGTGGGGGGGACGGAATTTCATTTCCTGTTTACCTTCTGATTTTGAAAGAAATAAACTATTCCACAATTGTTTATTGATCTTTTCGTTATAAAAAATCTTAACTAAAAGTGAAATTTAAAGTTTGAAATGCCTTTTGTTTTGGCAGATCAGACTCTCTGTCGAATTTCAGTAAACGTGTTCATCTGAACATTCACAGTTGCAAAAAAGTCTTTACCCTCTTATCTCAGGAAATATTCAAAGAAGTGAATAGATTTTCCAGTATTTGTTGAAGATGACAAAAGGTTTCATTTATTTTCTAAACTTTAAAGCTGTTTAGAAAGACAAAATCGTAATATCAAAACGAAGTACCACTCATTCGACAAAATGTAAAATCAAAACGATAAATAAAAAAAACCAACAATAATATGACATAATATTAGGTCGGTTGTGTGACGAATAGAAAGCGATTTTCATGAAAGGAAATTTTCTCGTTCTGGTTAAAAATCAAGTTAAGGCAAAAACATTTTAAAAAGCAATTTGCAAAAAACAGCTGGCGAAAAACGTTGAAAAAACGGATGCCTGTTAAAAAGAGCAGTTGGCAAGAAGTGTTGAAAAAACGAATGCCTGTAGAAAGAACACCTGGGAGAAAAACCGGTTTGAAACGTAAGTTGGGAACAATGGCTTCTGATTTCACAAAGTGTTATTCATGATCTGTTTTTCCCCCCTCAAACCTGTTCGCAAACGCTTTCAACCTATTGTTTTGGCATCATATTTGGCGACCATATTAACCATAGCGATCCAGCCAATGCCATATCTACGTCTATAATTCAGCCGTGTTTATATCAGGTACAATCGCGGGGTCTTGGGTCCGGATCTATGAACTCGCTATTTTGTGGCTTACCAGGGGCCTGATGTTATTTCAAACTTATTTTCACCCTGTTTATTTACAAATGTCACAAAAAATGTCATTACTAATAACTCTGCATATTGGAAATAAACTTTCAACAGGGCCGTAGCCAGACTAAGGCGAGGGCGTTCGGCTGCCCCATAGAAATTAATTTTGCTTTTATTTATTTGTTTATTTTTCAAAATGAATTATTGTAGACTTTTGTTTTAAATTTTTTGTTTGTAAGTTTTAAGTTACTTTGTACACGACGATGGAAATTATTATTTTACGTTAAAAATGTATTCAAAACAGAGTTTCACGTCAGGTCTCGTGTACATTATGTTTTAAACACAGGTTTAAGTCTGTCTGGTCTGCACTAAGAAGACGGGAATTATAAATTTCAGTATACCTCTACAGAAGTTTTTAATGTAATATTTACGTTAAGAGTTTTATTCATTAATGTTAAGTATGGATAAATTCGATTTCATTGCTAAAAATGAATTATTTGTTCACAAAAACCATTTTAAATACCAGTTATACTCTTATATTCCATATGTATGATTCCACGTGTTAAGTTTTGTCGAATCACACAGTAAAAAGAATTAATAAACTTCATTAAAATATTTTAATGTCTGTATTATAGACATTTGGTATTATATTTTTTTAAAATACTAATAAAATACACCAAAACATTTATGAATTCTACGCCTCCCCCTATAAAAGGAGCTTCAAGCTATGTCCCTGACTTTAAGAAAAAATCATGATTTATTGTTCAAATATATCGCATTTTTTGGGGTCTATTTTATTCTTCTAGCCGAGGGCCCCATAAAAGACTTAAGCCAGCGCTGTCAGAGGCACCAAGTACCAACGCGGGCACCCAAGCTCACGTCAACTGGCACCATGGCTCCTTCCCTGGCCCGGGACCCTCCACAGCATAGGTACAAGCGCAGGCCCTTAGATTGCATCCGGGCCCTCAGGGATACAGTTCCTGCTGCTCCCCTCTTCACGCTGGCTCTGCGCACAGGATCCAATAAAAGTTTCGTCCCGTTGAAAGAAGCAGTTCGTTAGTTGTTTTTTAAAAACAGTTTTTTCAAACAGTTTGGAGTTTTTCTTCCCATTACTACACTGTATGCGATAGTCATCCTGGCCTGCGGTTCCAGTTTCGATTTCAACTCGAATGGAACCAAGTGCAGAATAATCATTCATGAGTAAAGAGATAGTAAACTAAATAGTCCATTTTAACCACAAGACTATACAGTCGGAGAAGTCCCTTGAAGGATATATATAAAAAGGCCTACATGAAGGTATCATTTTGATATTCTTATACGAAACTAAATATGAGAATTTTCATCAGTAGAAGAGCTTAGTTGAGTATTTAAATGTGCATGTCATTAATATTTCTTTAAAACTTAATTAATTTTAAAGAAGCGGGAAAATCTGGGGAAGGCGCTGTCAGTTGTGAGAAGGATGTTATGAATAGATAATTTATTAAACAATATATATCATAGAGCTTTGCGGGATATTCCGCCGCGTCTATTTATTGAACACACTTAACGTTTCTCTCCGTGCTATGCTAAGCATTCTCAGAAGTAATTGCCGGCCAAGTTTCCCTCTGCAAAATGCAAGACTTTCGCTTGGTTGCTTGGCAGAAAATGAGTGAGTAAAAAATATGAGACGTATTTGTAGTACTATTTCCCTGGCTATCCTCTGCTTGATTGGCTGATTCATTGGTTGTTGGATGAAGGTCGTCGCTCATTGGCCCAGAGGGTGGCGAGTTTAGATTGGCTGAAAGAGACCCAAATTTTCTGTGAAATTTTAGGCAAGAATTCCAAATTGATGGAACATTAACGGAGTCTATTGAAATTATTAAGACAGATTTAATGGCCAAGGCCTCCATGCATAAGCGTGGCCATAATGTATCAGTTTTTGCAATAACCGAGGTGTATTAAGTCAGCGGTTGTTTAACACGCCATTGATTTTAAACATCAAATTCTTTTCCACGACACCTCGGTATATTACACGCAAACAAAAACATTATTTTCATTTCTTTATCAGTAAAATTTATTCTCCTCTCAGTTTTATCAAGTTTTTCTCTTGGGTAATGCATTAAAAGTCAACATTATCTTTGAGTTTAAGTTTTATTTTTACTGAAACCATTTTCACTCCAGAAAAATTATGCAAATTTAAAAAAAGAAAAAATAGAAAATCATATTTCCAGAACTCCTTGTTTTATTTGTTGGATAATTTTACAACTAAAAGTCTAACTTAAAATTCTTTATTTGAAGCAAAACTTATAGTTTATTTTTAAGCAGGACCAATTATATAATTACAAACCAAAACACCTTGTAATTAGTTAAATTCTATTTATGAACACAAATTATTTTCTGTGAGAGTTAAATTAATTTTGTTCGAAGAAAACGTATTCATTAATTTAAATGGAGGTTAATTTGAGGTTACGTTTTTATTAAAATTTTAGTTACCGTAAGTGTGACGAGTATTTATAGTTAAAGCACGACCCAATTACGATATATGAGGACTATTGGCACAATATTAGTTAGGGGCTCCCTTACGCGTGGTGACAGATTTGGAAGGGAGGTCTGAAACATATAAAAAATAAGTACTTACACATACTCACGCTAAAACTCCTCAAGTTTGTAGTAAACTATCCCAAATAGCCCAAGAAAGTAAGCTTTTATATAAAAATTTTTTAGATATTGATCAAAAGTGAGCAACTGAAAGTCAGCTTTAAAAAAAGCATAATTTGGGGTCCCCTTCCAACTGGGGGCCTGGGCCTGGCGTGCCAAGTCGGTGATAGGGTTCTGGATCTAAATTTTGTTTTCAAACTAGTCTGTTCAGTCTTGACTGCTCCGTGGAGGATTGTGGGTAGTGGAGAGCTCAAAAATATAATTTTTCAAACTCGACGATGTTGAAAAGATTTTTTGTAGCACAAATATACAATACATACTGGATGAATATAAGTTTAATGACTATATAGAAATAAATCGTTCTTGACTATAATAACATTAAACTTGCAAAATATAAATTTCAAACTTTCAAAGGTTCCAACTCGTATTGGAGAAAAAAATTCCCTGATTCGTCGCAAACAAACCTTGCATCGAACTTCAGTTTTAGGATAAATAGCTCCACATTCTCATGAAGTTCAGCTATTCAAAATAAGTTAGGAAGGTTTTTCCTGACTTCTTCAGTTTTGGCCAAAAAGTCCCATTTTTTCCTGACTTCCAGAGACGATTTCAAATTCCTTGACGATTCTAAGTTTTCAATGTTCCTGGGAACCCTGATCATTTTACATGATATACCTAACGATTCTGTGTGCAAAGCTCAAGGATTAGCAGCTAAAAGGCTAAAAATTATTAGTTATAAATTGAATTATTACTATATAAAATTATTTATCAATTATTAATTATTATAAAAGGTTAAACACTGGTAAAATAGCAATGAAAAAGATCACCCAAGCTTTCGGACGCATCAGCAGCAGTCCTTCATCAGGAGTAATGACGATGTTATGTTTCTGTCTCTTTTTTATACTTGAAATTTCTGGAAAACCCTTCATCAGAGTAGTCCCGCAGAATGGAAAAACCCAATGAGAACCAATGGGAGGCCTCCAATAGAATCATGGAAGAACCCCAATAGGGACCAATGAGAAACCCATACTGCGGGCTACCTAATTTGGAGGTGTCCCATACATTTCAGAGTAAGAGTTGTTTATAAGTTTCTGGAAGTGGTTGTGATGTATTAATGGCTTTCCCGTGTAGTTTGTAAGTTTCCCAAGATTCTAAGAAGAGTCTACTATTCTTGTTTGTGATGTGACGGTGTAGTATTTTTGTTGAGTCCCAGTCGGGTTCGTGTCCGTGTTGTAAAGCGTGTTCTGCCAGACGTGAGGCTATGTCTAATAAAATTATTTATCAATCATAAAATTATTTGTCAATTATAAGATTATTTATCAATTATAAAATTATTTATCAGTTATAAAATTATTTATCAATTAAATTATTATTATATAAAATTATTTGTTAAAATATGAAGTTGAACAACAGAATGAAAAATCATATTAGTATACAAAAAAATTAACAGTGAGATATGCGTGATTTTTCAAAAGTATTCTTTTCTTTCAAAGGAGAAAGAGGCAGTAATATAGTCTGTGCATAGAGACGACGGTTTCTCAAATATATATCACTGATTTCATGCTTCATATTTGTTATAGAAGTGGAAATCTGCATTTCTGTTACTCAAATTGACTTTATTTGACGACAAAACTTTATTTGATGACTAGTTTAAGTACCTTAATTAGTAATTAGTGTGTAATTATGCAGTGCCTCATTACTTTGAATTATTTGTGAAAATTGTATAAATAGAATTTCGGTTACATAATATTTTTTAAGAGGGATCGTAATTCTTAAAATTTGTTCAGCATTTTTGGCGAATTTTTAGTCATTGCTTAATAATTTTCTTTTATCATATATATATTATTTATATTATTGTAAAATTGCAAAATTTGTTGACCCTGAGTACATGCAATTACTAATAGAAGATAAAAATAATTTCTTTATCATGAATTTACTAATATTATACATTTTTCCCTGCAAATCATATTATTGCTTATTACTATAATATCCCTATTTTTTGCAGCTGAGCCCGCCTCAAACCATTTAATCTTAACTAACTCAATATCATTACGATATGTTGATATACCTACAACATATTGTTTTCGCCTCCACACAGTAACTTCGGCTAAGGAAAGCATATATTCACAGTTTCCAACAAGAAAACGCCATCTTTAATATGTGGGACTCGCCTCTGGAGAAAGCTCAAGGAACACAAGCTGTTGTTATTTCAATTTGGAAGCTTCTGTAATGGAGTCTTATGCAGGCAATTTAGCTCGAAGTTGTCCGGTGTAGCCCCAGGAAGATTCAGGAAATGCTGGTTTGCTGTCACCTCCGTAATGGCGTTGGACGGCTTTAAGAAATTAGACGACAAGCTGCGCTGTTATCATTCTTAGATGGTGTCACTGGCACACAGCGAGGTCTCATGTCTGCCAAAACTGTTTCAGCATCTTCGAAGTTCGTAATTTAAGATATATTTTGAACTCCGAACAAACTGGCTGCGATGCGCTGACGTCACAAACGAGGAGAGAGTGATTTATTTTCTAGTATATAAAAGCATCCAGTTAATACGACGTTTTGCGCAAGCCTTTCACCGGTATGAAGTTATAGTTAGGGATAATGAAAATAAAGTGGTCCGTTTATTTTATTTGAAACAATTTTTTCTCTCTTGTATGTAAAATGAAGATGTGGAGCTTTCACTTCTATGTATCACAGTTTGTAAAGTACAGATTTTCACGTCAACATGTTGTCACATCAATTGTGTCATGTCTTATGTACTTTAAATTTAAGTACAGTGCAATGTACCATGTTTAAATTTAAAGTACCTGCCATTTCAATCAGTCCGTGCTGTTAACTACAGATGGGAGAATAACGGAAGGCTATTTATAACCAGGGGCGGACTGGGCAGCCGGCCTTCGGGCCGGTTCGCCCTCACGGACAATAGGACTCGCGCCTCTGAACAGGAAAGGATTTGCGCCCTCCGAAAATCCAAGGTACGCCATATTTGAGAGGACCCAGTCCGCCCCTGTCTATAAATAGCAAAAAATTTGTCGAACTGGCATGTTATTATACGATAATTTTTAACTTGTTAACCCGTGAACCAGGGAATAAAATTTTGTGAAACTCGTTTCACACTGGGGACTTTTTTTTTGGGGGGACATTTTGGTAGTCTTCCGGGGATGACGAAAAATGTTGTCATACCCAGTTAACAGGTTAAGGAGATACTTTTTGTTAAATATGCGTAGTCTTCCGGGCATGACGAAAAATGTCGTCATACCCAGTTAACAGGTTAAGAGCGTAATATAACTGAAACCGGGGAAAAACACTATCATAAACAGTATGGTTTTGCAGTCAAAACTCGTTAACGCGCATTACTGTTAACATGAAATGCTTCTCTAATCACCGTGAAATTGTATAGGAATTCCTATACTTTCATTTCTTTTAATACGAACACGGTTAACATGAAATGCCGTTTAACAAGAACTGATAATCCATGGCCCTTGGAAAATTTCCTCCGCTTAATAAGAACGAAACGCTCTTTTCAAAAGTAATTTGATGCGAATTTTTCAAATTCTGTTCTTTCTTCGAAACAGAGCGTTTTAAAGAAGGATAAAATAACGTTATCTGTTAGAAGAGGATAACTTTAATTCTAATAAAGCTAGAGGGCTGGGGAATCCACAGGTTACTGACTAAGGCAGTATGATTTTTTTATTGTTTCATTTCTATCCCTTCTAAATTCATGTTATGAGACAGAAGCTCTTTTTTGGGTTGTGAGGGCCGAGTCCCTTCATTTTTATGAAAAGAGAGAAGAGGCTTCTACGCTTCATTTCTTCAACGTCAAGTATGAATTTAATATAAATTGTAAGAGCAAAAAATTGTGGAGTTCAGTGAAAACGTTGGAAATTGTAAATGAGGTAGATTATACGAAGTTGAGTAACGCATAAATTGTCGTGAAATTCGTGATGGAAAAGAGTACTTTAGCGACGACCTTAAAAAATCAAACCTGCTTGTGTAGTTAATTTATTTGGGGCTACTGGAAAATGAATAAAAATTGCTAAAAATGAAAAAGTTCAAATAGCGCTCAAGAGGTGGATTAAAGAAGTTCGGGCGCAAAATCTTGTACTCACGGGGTGCAGTTTTTAAAAAAAAGGCCCGCTGTTTTGCTAATGCTTTGAATACGAGCTATTTTAAATGTATATGCGGATGATTACTCTAATTCAAGGACAGGCATAGAATAATTTTCAAAAAAAGGTTTGTGGTGTGACAACCATATTACTAGCCTATTTGGACTTTACAGGTGCGCATATATTTTTGTTGTTTTTCCTAAGCATGTTATAATAAAATAATAATGATGATAAAAAATATAATAATGGCAAAGTGTTTATATGGTGATCAGAGATAGAATAAATAACTTAGTAATACGATCTCGTACATTGTGGATAAGGCGAACAACTCTTAACTCGACCAGATTTCCTCATCTCCTTAGTGTTCGCGTTAATGATTGTCTATAGACTTAACTGTATTGTCTTTTTTTTAGATATATTTTTAGTTTTGTATTGATAATTAGTCTGTATTTTTTAATAGAAGTCTTTTGGGATTCGAAATTGTTTAAAAAATATTCATACAAAGTGTAAATAGTCGAATTCGGTCAAAGCAATAAGGGACTACCGAAATTTTGACGCTATATTCAAATCATAATCATGTCCAAATAATACGTTAGGGAATTTCAGAATTTTGGCGAAATAACTATGTTGTCGCAGTAACCAAAGCATAATTATGTACAAATAATCGGCAAAGGAGCTTCAGAATGTTGACGGAATAGCCAAGATCTAGCTGTAACCGAAGCATCATTACATACGAATAATCCGCGAGGGAATTTCGGAATTTTCAAGCAATAGTCATGTTGTCGCTATAACCAAAGCATAATTATATATAAATAATCGGCGAGGGAGTTTCAGAATGCAGTCACAATAGCTAAGATGTAGCTATAAACGAAGCCGGCTGTATACAGGGTGTTTCAGAATAACGTTCAGAAAATTTGAGGGTTTGTAAAGGACGTTAAATAAACAATATTGGTGGAACTCGCACCGTGCGCAAAGCAACCAGTTTGTCTGTACAGCGAATTTACGTTTTACACCCATGTTCGTTGCTGCATACGCAATTATACGAATTGAATACAATTTTTGATACAGATTGTAAATCATTGGCCTAATAATGCAGCAGAGAGAAAAAAAAAA
>QLNU02009956.1:0-10170 GCA_006491805.2 Dysdera silvatica
AGCCAAGTTTAATACGTCTGTTGAGTTCTTTCATAATGTTGCCATCCATTGAAATCAGCTGGCCAAGGTAAATATATGAATCAGCAATTTCTAGCTCAGTGTTGTCAACTTGTATTTTTGTTTCCTCTACAAAATTATTGAACATGATCTTAGTTTTTTGTAGGTTCATCTTGAGTCCAACTTCTTTACTTCTAGTTGAGAGCTCTTGTACCATGTCTTGGAGTTCTGATGGGTCCGTTGAAAAAATAACAATGTCATCAGCAAACCGCAGATGATTTAAATATTCACCATTTATTTTTATTCCCTTGTTATTCCAATTTATCTGCTGAAAAATCATCTGTAAAGCTGAAGTAAAAAGTTTTGGAGAAATGGTATCTCCCTGCCTCACACCTTTACCAATTTTGATAGCTTCGGTATCTTTATGTAACCGAAATTTTGCACTTGCATTTTTATACACACATTTCACCATGTCAATGTACACATCCTCGATGTCTGTTGATCTTAAAGAGTTGATGACTGCTGATGTTTTAATAGAGTCAAAGGCCTTCTCATAGTCAATAAATGCAACACACAATGGAAGTTCATATTCATGTGTTCTTTCAATTAATTCTCTTAATACTTGAATATGGTCCACTGTACTGAATCCACTTCGAAATCCAGCTTGTTCTCTTGGTTGAGCTGCATCTAATTTTTTCTGCAGGCGATGTGTTAGCACTTTTGTGAAGATTTTATAAATAGCAGGTAACAAGCTAATTGGTCGGTAATTTTTCAAATCCTCTTTATCACCTTTTTTATGCAAAAGAATTACTGTTGCAGAATCCCATTGGTTTGGTATGTTACCGCTGTTAAGACATTTGGTAAAGAATTTTGCAAGTATGTCTTCTACATATTCTCCAGCTTCTTTTAGGATATCTAATGTAATACCATCATCACCAGGGGCTCTTCCTTTCTTCATATTTTTTATTGCAAATGAAACTTCTTCTTTTAAGATTTTAGGAGCTGTTCCTTCGACTATTTCAATGTCTTCGTTTAATCCACTGTTACTTTCGTATAGATTTTTGTAGAATTCTTCAACTCTTCTAAGTATTTCTTCCCTATTTCTTGTTACGGTGCCATCCTCTCCTTTTAATGCAATGATGTGTTTCTTCCCAATAGACAAACTCCCTTTAACAACCCTAAGGCTCTTGTTGCTTTCAATGGCCTTCCTTACTAACTCACAATTGAATTTTCTTATATCTTCTTTCATGCTTTTGCGCAGAGTTTTACAAAGTTCTATGTACTCAATCCTGGAACTGGTATTTTGATTGTCCACCTTCATATCTCTTCGCCTTTTCATGAGCTGTTTCGTCTTCTCAGATAATTTGCTATTGTGCTTTTTACAGGTTACACCACCAATTTCCCCAGCAGTTTCAACTATTGTCTTAACAATGTTTTCATTTGCTTCTGAGATGTCAACTTCTTCAATAAGTCCTTCCAGTGCAGAAAAGCGATTTTTTAATTCCAACTTGAATGCCTCGGTATTTACTTTCAGTTTCATTAGATCCACCCTCTTACTTACTTGTTTCCTAATGAGCTTCTGTCGTTCTAATTTAGTATTTAAGTGCACTTTACATCTCACCATTCGATGATCACTTCCAGTATTAAATCTGTTCAGTACACTGCAATCTTCAATAATTGATTTCTTGTTTGCCAGGATATAGTCAATTTCGCTGGTTCCTCCATTGGGGTGTTTCCATGTCCATTTTCTTTGCGGTTTCTTCTTAAAAAATGAATTCATGATGCTAAGGTTTTCAGCTTCTGCAAATTCGATGAGTTGATCGCCACGTTCATTCCTTTCCCCATATCCGTATTTACCAACCGATGTCTCTCCTTGTTCCTGTTGTCCAATTCTTGCATTGAAATCCCCCATGATGAGCTTGATATGTTGTTTCCCTTTACACAAATGCTCAAACATGTGTCCACTAACCCTGATACACTCAGTACAACAGTGGAGTAACGATTGTCATAATTTCTTATAAACACCAGGTGACACACACCGCTGGCTGCGGAGACCAGTTACCAGGTACGCCGCAGACAGCACAGGAGTCTCGTACACGATACTTTTCAAATATCCCCACAGAAAGAAATCGAGACAAGAAAGATCAGGTGATCTGGGATGCCACAGGGTAGGGTACCCCCACTCAATCCAGCAGTTCCCAAATGTGGTAAGGAGATCTAAAGAAAGAACTTTGGTCCAGTGAACCAATGTCCGAAAATGAGCCATTCTGGAACTACGGGGATGTTATTATTTGCATCCACATCAGTTAATCATGTAACAAAATTTAGAAAATTTGCCATTCCAGCCCAGAATTATTATATTAAAAAAGGTTCCACCACTTATTACTGTCCGAAACGACTTCCCATGGCCAAATTAAGGCAATTCGAGAATTTAGATCCAAATGTGAGAGGGTGCTAGCAAGGCTTAAAATGAAAATTTTCACGAACCGAAACACCGTCCCGGTTTGCTTCAGTACATTTAGTCTTGGATAGTAGTACATACAGCATCCAACAATACTACAGTGTATTTGTAAGGGAAATACACTCTCAGAAACGCAGCCATGTCGATAGGGGGCACAGACAATGTGGCAGGCGTTAAAAGCGGTGGTTCAACCACATCGCAGTATTTACGGTGTCGATATTGACAAGATGGAACAGTTTACAAACGCAGAAAAAGCAGATATGCACCTGATGTATGGCATAGCTGAATGCAATGATGAACAGGTGTAAAGGTTGTACCTTGAGCTATATCCTATGCAATGTATATCCAATCACAAAATGTTTGTGAGACTACGTCGCCAGATATTTGAGACAGGCACCTTCCAACTTCAGCTGACAGGATGCTGGACTACCAAGTGTGGTCAGAATGCCATCTATGAGTGATAACATTTTGCGTATGGTGACAGAGAATCCAGGCATAAACACGTGATCGGTCGCTCAGAGCTTGGATGTACAGTGGAATAGTGTCCAGCGAGTATTGCGTGAAGGAAAATTACATATTTATCAATTGCAGTCAGTGCAGGCATTAACAGTTGCTGATTATTCCTTGTGCTTAGATTTCATGCGGTGGTTCCTACAGCAAAGTGCCGTAAATGTCAATTTCCCCACTCTGGTGGTCTTTGCGGATGAATCAACATGCTCACGTGAAGGTATGGTGAATGTGAATAATGTGCATTTGTGGGTAGGCATCCCAGAACACACATGGTACATGTTCAAAGTTAGACCAGCAACAATTCAGCATGAATGTGTGGGCCAGGATCGTGCATAACTACTTAATTGGGCCTTACCTACTGCCAGACCGAATCGATGGGTGAACCTATCGTATTTTTCTACAACAGGTTTCACCCAAATTGCTGGAGGTGGTTCCTCTCGCCATCCGTGCCTGTATGTGCTTCCAGCACAATGGGGCACCTGTCCATTTTAGCAGAGACATGCGTTAGAATCTGAATGTCACATTTAAGAACCGCTGGATTGAACGTGGGGGTCCTAACCCATGCTCTCCCACATCACCTGACTTTTCTTGTCTCGATTTCTTTCTGTGGGGATATTTGAAAAGTATCATGTATGAGACGCCTGTGCTGTCCACGGAGTATCTGGTAACTAGACTGGCCTCCGCAGCCGCCGATGTGCATGATCAGCCCGGTGTTTATAAGAATTTATGACAATCGTTACTCTACCGTTGTGCTGAGTGTATCAGTGTTGGTGAACACACATTTGAGCATCTGTTGTAATTGTGCCCAATAAATGTCACTTTGGAAACCTTTGTCTGTCCTTCCTTTATGACTCCTTACTTCGTTTCTAAGCATGTTATTTCTTTACGGATACATATCATTGTTGGATGCTGTGTGTACTACCATCCAGGGCTCGAAATGTGCAGAGCGAACTGGGACGGTGTTCCGGTTCATGAAAATTTTCATTTTAAGGGCTAGCACCCTGTCACGTTTGGGTCATAAATTTTCGAATTGCATAAATTTGGCCATGGAAAGTTGTTTTGGACCATAGTAAGTGGTGGAACCTTTTTGAATATGATTCAAGGCTGAAATGGCAAATTTTCCAAATTTTGTTATATAATTAACTAATGTGGATGCAAATAATAGCATCCCTATCTTTCCAGAACTGCTCATTTACAGACATTGGTTCACTGGACCAAAGTTGTTTCTTTTGATCTTCACCTGTTACACTTGCTTGACAATTCCCAATTGCCTCCACTATGGTAATTGAAGAAATGGCAACACTACGCAGGACCAGGAAAGGGAATTTCTGATTTTTTTTGTTTCTGTTGTATTATGAGGGCAATCACTTAAATCATGCGTCAAAAATTTTTTTCTGTGCATGTAATTGCCTATGTAGTAACGATTTGAATGTAAATAATAGTTTCACTCTGCAGCCAAATCGGGTCCTTTGCGGACACGGGAATTTCGGCCAATATGGTTTACAGTTGTGCCTCTGTACTCATCGTTAATTGGTTCCAGAAAGCATGACAAGTGGCAAAAACGACGAGTACCGAACGAATTTTTCTCATAATTAATGTGTGTTAACATGTATACAATGTCAATTGAAATAATCCGTTTCTGAACAACAAAAATTTCACATTTTATTTTTTCATTTATACGTTTATGGGACTGTTGTTTTATACAAAACTTTAAAACTAGACACAAATAAAAAGAACAACAATTACGTGCGTATTAGATCAAATTAGAGTGATTATTACTGCTACTTGGAACAGGAATCTCTTTTCAGTGAAACATCAGGCATTTGCACTGGGGTTCCTTTTTTTTTTTTATATCTTTTAATACCACTGAACCCTGTTGGAGACTCAGAACTTGCTTCTGCCTACATTTTAAAATGTTCCAGAAGTGAGACATTTTATCATTAAACAAGTCCATAAGTCGACTTGTTAGAGCTTAGTCAGGATGACACTTTTCAAACAAATTCAATACATTTAGAACACATTTCTTTTAGCAGTGAAGTAGAAACTTCCTCTCTTCCCTCCACTTGACCTGAAAGAAGTTCCTCAGCCACTGTCTGCTGCTCCCTCGTACAGATATCCAGTGCTGAGCTCTTCTGTGTGCTCCTTGACTGGATGGGGGTGCGGCTTTATTGGTTTTGTGAGGAGTGGTGAGCAAGCTGAAGCATTTTTTCTCGCCAGATTGCATTGAATACCGAATTTGACGAGTTGCCGAGGTACCATTGTATTTGATGTCCTCTACAACCCTTTAACGTGTTGGCCATGAATTCACAGACACCCTGTATATATATATATATATATATATAGTGTAGCATGTGCAAAAATATGATGTTGCAACAGTTTCTTTCACCGGCCTTGTGGTGATGGAACAGTGGTTCATCCATTTAACGTTCTATTAATCCTAGCTCAACTTCCAACAATGAAAAAAAGCTTATATCAAGTAACTGCACACCATATTCTAGGATTGTCTCCTTAGGTTTTAAGAGATTTGGATTCTTTGGAAAAATGTAGATTCATTACCCTATGGCAGTGTTTCTCAATAGGTGGCCTGCGAACAGTAAAAACTGACCTGGCTACAAAAAATAAGAAACAACTTTTTTTTCCTAGTGGAGGTAATTTTTTTCTTGAAGGAGTTAAAGCTCTTATCTCAATTTCTAGGAGATGGTCCAGCACCCCCTCCCTAGTTATGCTAATGTCTATATGGTGTGTAAGGTAATTTCGTTTTTATATCTTCCAGCCTGCCCCCTCCCCACCAAAAAAACAAAGATCTAAAATGGCTCGATGAAAACTAATTGATAACCACTGCTCTGGTGTGGTGTAATGATAATGTATTTGCCTTTTGTGTCATTAACAAGGGATGTGTACTGTTTTTTTGCTCACCTTAATCTGGTGTTTGATTCCGTTGGTAGCAGATGTTTGAATTCCTCAGAAAATTGTACTTCCTGGTCCGGCATGACTTTTGCTGTCCCTGCACCATGCTCCACGCGACCATATAGGCAAACTAAGCAGTTGCCCGAGGTGGCACCACGACAGATTTTTTTTTTTTTAAAGATAATACTGTAGGATGATGGAGATATATTCCAAATGAACGGAATTGAATGGATTTTTTTCGATTGAATGCCTTCACCCATGTGTACTCTTTCTTATATATAGTTTCTTTTATCTTCTTTCCATACCCTCAGCGTCTTGTTTTTCCACATTAACTTTTCCTCAATCTAATTTACCTAAATATTATTAATTATAATATTTTTTCATTACCGCTACACCTTTCAGTGGTGTAAGCAGTACCGCTACTGTACTAGAAGCTTGGAGGGCACTTTTCTTTTTAATCCTTGTGCCTTATTACGAGGCATTAAGACTTACATTTTTCGGTAATAGTGTAGAACATGTCCTCAAGTGTTTCTATCCTCTTGAAATGAATCGGAAAGTCGCTAGATTTAGTACATAGCCTTGTGACGTCACACATACGGGCATTTGGATGTCTAATGGCATTTGCATGTGTTTCATCGTTCTTTTGGCTGTGTTTTGTATTGCAGTGATTTTTATTTTGTCTGGAAGGTTGACATTGTACTTTTTTGTGAAATTGCGGTTGAGAGGGAATCGATATGTGCTGGAATATGGTATAATAGAAGGATTTTTTCGTCTAGATATGAGTGCAAGACAGTGTGGGCTAGGCCTTATTTAAATGGTTTTCAGTGCTGTTTTGAGAAAGTATGAATGGGAGAAGGAAATGAAAAGGAAGTGGGGGGGTGGGACAGGAAGGGCTGGAGTGGCAGAGAAAGGAGGTTTGAGGAGGCTAAGAAGTGGGAAAGAAAAGGAGGCGGAGGAAGGGAACAGAAGAGGGGCGGAGATGGGGGAAAGAAGAGAAGGGTTAAGTAGAGGAGGTGACGGTATGGGGGAGAAGATGTGGAGGCGGAAGGTAGAAGGAAGTAAGGGAAAACCGTAGTCGCGAACGAGAAATTGTTCAATGTAGTGGCATCGGCCCACTAATAGGCCAGGCAATTTGTTTTCCGCATTTTTAAAAGTCTCAAAAATTACACATATCCGATAATGAAGACCAATAAAGGTTAGTACTTGTTTTTTTAACTTCGCTGAATCGAGACGGCCATGTTATTAACGTGATATAAACAACATGGTAGAAAGTCAGTGGCACATTTGCCATGCATGTTGGAAACACTTCCCATTAAAAATTGTTGGTGGACGTGTTGTGCACTATAGCCCATTTTTCTTCTTCAACAGAAAAATCCCAGACTATTTCTTTTGATTATTTTTGTATTATGACATAAGATGTGATTATTATACTTGGTTTTAACCAGAACTGTCGTGAGAGGATGGAGCGTGCTGTATTTTTTTCACTTTCCAATTGTTGCAAAATCTATTGGAGTGTCAATTTCTTTATCTTGGGAAGGGGAGGGACATACAGCGCTCGTCTAGAGTGGCATATTTGTTTGCTCTGGCCCTGCCATAAAATGCAAATCATACCCATTTTGTGAGAAGTGGTCATTTTTATATCCAGAAGAATTTTGAAAACATTGCTAAACTACATATTTATATACAGTCAATTAGTGATAATTGGATTACTTTTTTATTTTAGGTATTGATTCACCGTATGCTTAGCCATAAGCACATCATTAAATACTATGGGCACAGAGAAGAAAAAACCATGATGTATATTTTTTTACAGTATGCATCTGGTGGTGAACTTTTTTATAGAATAGGTATGAATTTTATAGTTTCATTATTCTCGTTATTAAAATAGTTTATATGTTAAATTACCTTATGTATAGAAAAGTATTTAATTATAGAGCTTGCATGTAAATGTTCTTGTATGTAAAACAGTCAAACCCTGCTATAGCAAACCCAGCTTATAATGAATTTTTTCGTCCCATCCAATTTCCTATACCTATAATGTTATCGGATATAACAAACCCCCGAATATAGCAAACCTAAAGTTCGGTCCCTTGAGATTCGCTATGGCTGGGTTCGACTGTATGATGTGTAAATTTTTATTCTCAGTTGTAGAGATTTGTCTTTTGGATCAGAATTGTTCAGCGGGTAGAAGTGTTAAAAAAACTAGTTGTGCCAAACTTATTTTCATATCTTTCTTTTTTCAAACCGTCTTTAGTTTTAAAACTTTATTTTAACAAATATTTATTGTGTGTGTTCCAGAACCTGACCATGGCATGCCAGAGGATCAAGCCCGAAAGTTTTTTTCCCAGATCATAGATGGCGTGGTATGTCTGTTTGTACTCGTTCTCTGTGGTCAGCAATTGTAAATCAATCAAGCAGACGTTTAAGGCTCTATAGTGGCTTAGTGGTAACTTGTTTGTCTATCATGCTGTTAATCAAAGTTCAATTTCAATGGCAGCATAGAACGGGTGTAATTTTTTTTTGCCATCCTAGTTGGATTTAATTTCCTAGACAATACAGGGCTGATTATGTTCTGGGAACTTCAACTTGCCTTTTCCGATCCATCCACTCAGCATGGCTTTAGCTGTGTTTGCATTATAAAGCATAAATGTGGTTAATATAAGTAAATACATTTAGACTACTTTAATAAAATTGTTGTGTATTATCCAAATGATAATAAGGAAAAGTGGAAATTTGTTAAAATTCACATGTGTGTATAAATGTTCCATTTACATATATATGATCTGAAAAATTGAAATTTAACATATTGAAAATATTATAACTACAAATAACGATGCATATAAATATCATCTAAAATGGAAGGTGAGGAAGAGTGGTAGACTATTTCTGAGCCAACAGTTAATTGAAAATGTTTATCTAGAAAATTATTTTTAAACCAATTTTGTGTTTGGAAGACCAGTTTTGCTATTTCAAATTTGAAAGATGTGAAAGCCATTCCCTTCATAGCTGATGTGGTAATAACCATGTAAATGTTTATAGAGTATATATGGTCCAAATCAATAATAAAGTGATGGTTATAATGACTTGCTACCCCATAATGACATAATCACTGAAAGAAGTCTGGTTTACTATTCCTTTATATGTTAATCACATCACTTATAACAACCTCGTATACTGTATACATGGTTCCGATGGTCCTTGAATTTTTTTTGCCAAGAAGGGGTACTTGAAAATTGCTAAAAGGTGGTTGGTCCTTGACTGGGTTGTCAAGGTTTTGGACACTATGATAAAATCCATGGTATTTACCGTGGTTTTTACCGTCCTGTCCAAAACCCTTATGTCTGAAACTGTCCGAAACCTTCTTATGCTAAACTATGTAAAAATAAACACTAATGTAAATAACCATATGTAAAAACATTAAAATTGAATTATATACACACAGTTATATTAATTGATTTTATATTACCAAGTCCGATATATGGATATAGAATGCATCATGTTTTTGTTAGGTTTTCCATATATACAGCCATATAATAATATATATGTTGATGACAGGCACTCTGTTATATTTAAAGAAACAGAATTTGCATTAAGTAGAATATTGAGTTCATTTTAAAAAAATTACACTTGTACTATCAAAAGTGAAAAGTAACATGAAAATGAAAAAAACAAAATTAAATTGCAAACACTACAGATATAGTATGTAGTATAAGAGAAATGGCCTGCAAAAGGGTTGCTGGTATCTAACTGGAAGGAGACCCACACGCTGAACGCATGTGACGATGTGTGGAACCGGCCAGGCCAGTAACCTAGTGTCCTACCCCGCCTTCAAGTGGTGCAGGCTGAGCTTTCTATTTATGTGGCAAATTAATATTTGCTGCACGGATAGAAAGGCGGAAGGGGAGGGCTAATTCACCAACCCGTCTAGCCAGCGTGGTGAAATTATGGCTAATTCCTCCATTATGTTGACACACCAGAAACCATGGCCCCTAGTCTCCAGGTGCTGGAGTGCTCCTGATCAAGGCAGCGGTCAGTGTGGCATGAAAGCAGGGGGTGCTAAGAATCACTGGAATGGCCCAGGCTGCCGTTTGTTATTGACCTTGGCAACGTATAATGGACGATCCCTTGCTTCTGAAGCAAAACTTCAGGAATTGGAAGAGGAACTAGACAAGATCAAATGGGACATTGTAGGACTCAGTGAAGTTAGAAGAAAAGGTGAAGAGTTGGTGGAACTTAAAAGTGGACATTTGTTTTATTATAGAGGAACGGAAACTGGAAGAACAAGTGGTGTTGGC
>QLNU02009961.1:0-16893 GCA_006491805.2 Dysdera silvatica
TCAAATATTTTGTCAGAAATAACCGATACCCACCTTTCGTATTGTCAGCTGCTTCTTTTTTCATCCCTGTAGTCCTCTCCTTGGCAACCTTCTGCTTCAAGGTCCACTATTCCATTGGTTTTGCATGTGATCCCTGAAACCAAACAAAGAAAACCCCAAAGGGGCTCTCAGCATGAATGCTGGTGGATATGAACATGGAAATGTGGCAGGTGTGCGAGGTCACAATGACAAAGGTCAGGCATATGTTAACTGACTTTCGTTGGCTCGATCACACTTCCTGCACATTCACATGCCCCAAAATACAAATTCTTCGATACCCCGCAGGGGAGAAACTCAAATATTTTGTCAGAATTAACCGATACCCACCTTTCGTACTGTCAGCTGCTTATTTTTTCTTCCCTGTAGTCCTCTCCTTGGCAACCTTTTTGCTTCAAGGTCCACTATACTGTGGATTTTGCACGTGATCGCTGAAACCAAACAAAGAAAACCCCAAAGAGGCTCTCAGCATGAATGCTGGTGGATATGAACATGGAAATGTGGCAGGGGTGCGAGGTCACAATGACAAAGGGCAGGCATATGTTAACTGTTTTTCATTGGCTCGATCGCACTGCCTGCACATTCACATGTCCCAAAATACAAATTATTCGATACCCCGCAGGGGAGAAACTCAAATATTTTGTCAGAATTAACCGATACCCACCTTTCGTACTGTCAGCTGCTTCGGTTTTCTTCCCTGTAGTCCTCTCCTTGGCAACCTTCTGCTTCAAGGTCCACTATTCCGTTGATTTTGCACGTGATCCCTGAAACCAAACAAAGAAAACCCCAAAGAGGCTATCAGCATGAATGCTTGTGGATATGAACATGGAAATGTGGCAGATGTGCGAGGTCGCAATGACAAAGGTCAGGCATATGTTAACTGACTTTCGTTGGCTTGATCGCACTTCCTGCACATTCACATGTCCCAAAATACAAATTCTTCGATACCCCGCAGGGGAGAAAGTAAAATATTTTGACAGAAATAACCGATACCCACCTTTCGTATTGTCAGCTGCTTCTTTTTTCTTCCCTGTTGTCCTCTCCTTGACAACCTTCTGCTTCAAGGTCCACTATTCCGTTGATTTTGCACGTGATCCCTGAAACCAAACAAAGAAAACCCCAAAGATGAATGGCATTCAAAGATGAAATCAGCATGAATGCTGGTGGATATGAACATATAAATGTGGCAGGTGTGCGAGGTCATCATGACAAAGGTCAGGCATATGTTAACTGACTTTCGTTGGCTCGATCGCACTTCCTGCACATTCACATGTCCCAAAATACAAATTCTTCGATACCCCGCAGGGGAGAAACTCAAATATTTTGTCAGAATTAACCGATACCCACCTTTCTTATTGTCAGCTGCTTCTTTTTTCTTCCCTGTAGTCCTCTCCTTGACAACCTTCTGCTTCTAGGTCCCCTATTCCGTTGGTTTCACACGTGAGCCCTGAAACCAAACAAAGAAAACCCCAAAGAGGCTATCAGCATGAATGCTGGTGGATATGAACATGGAAATGTGGCAGGTGTGCGAGGTCAGGCATATGTTAACTGTCTTTCATTGGCTCGATCGCACTGCCTGCACATTCACATGTCCCAAAATACAAATTCTTCGACACCCCGCAGGGGAGAAACTCAAATATTTTGTCAGAAATAACCGATACCCACCTTTCGTATTGTCAGCTGCTTCTTTTTTCTTCCCTGTAGTCCTCTCCTTGACAACCTTCTGCTTCAAGGTCCACTATTCCCTTGATTTTGCACGTTATCCCTGAAACCAAACAAAGAAAACCCCAAAGAGGCTCTCAGCATGAATGCTGGTGGATATGAACATGGAAATGTGGCAGGTGTGCGAGGTCACAATGACAAAGATCAGGCATATGTTAACTGACTTTCTTTGGCTCGATCGCACTTCCTGCACATTCACATGTCCCAAAATACAAATTCTTCGATACCCCGCAGGGGAGAAACTCAAATATTTTGTCAGAATTAACCGACACCCACCTTTCGTATTGTCAGCTGCTTCTTTTTTCTTCCCTGTAGTCCTCTCCTTGACACCCTTCTGCTTCAAGGTCCCCTATTCCGTTGGTTTCACACGTGATCCCTGAAACCAAACAAAGAAAACCCCAAAGAGGATCTCAGCATGAATGCTGGTGGATAAGAACATGGAAATGTGTCACTTGTGCGAGCTCACCTTGACAAAGATCAGGCATATGTTAACTGACTTTCGTTGGCTCGATCGCACTTCGCTCGAACATCTGTTACGTCCTAAAAAATGCAGTCTCTGATAATTTCGGGAGAAACCCAAATATCTTTTATCAACTTACCGATACCCAATTCCCTTTGTATTGTCAGCTGCTTTTTCTTCCCTGTAGTCCTTCTTCCCTGACAACATTCTGCTTCAAGTCCCCTATTCCGCTATTTCGGTAACGCCCCTCCTGAAACCAAACAAAGAAAACCCCAAAAAGGCTCTCAGCATGAATGCTGGTGGATATGAACATGGAAATGTGGCAGGGGGGCGAGGTCACCATGACAAAGGTCAGGCATATGTTAACTGACTTTCGTTGGCTCGAGCGCACTTCCTGCACATTCACATGTCCCAAAATACAAATTCTTCGATACCCCGCAGGGGAGAAACTCAAATATTTTGTCAGGAATAACCGATACCCACCTTTCGTATTGTCAGCTGCTTCTTTTTTCTTCCCTGTAGTCCTCTCCTTGACAACCTTCTGCTTCCAGGTCCACTATTCCGTTGATTTTGCACGTGATCCCTGAAACCAAACAAAGAAAACCCCAAAGAGGCTCTCAGCATGAATGCTGGTGGATATGAACATGGAAATGTGGCAGGTGTGCGAGGTCACCATGACAAAGGTCAGGCATATGTTAACTGACTTTTGTTGGCTAGATCGCAATGCCTGCACATTCACATGTCCCAAAATACAAATTCTTCGATACCCCGCAGGGGAGAAACTCAAATATTTTGTCAGAATTAACCGATACCCACCTTTCGTATTGTCAGCTGCTTCTTTTTTCTTCCCTGTTGTCCTCTCCTTGACAACCTTCTGCTTCAAGGTCCACTATTCCATTTGTTTTGCATGTGATCCCTGAAACCAAACAAAGAAAACCCCAAAGAGGCTCTCAGCATGAATGCTGGTGGATATGAACATGGAAATGTGGCAGGTGTGCGAGGTCGCAACGACAAAGGTCAGGCATATGTTAACTGACTTTCATTGGCTCGATCGCACTGCCTGCACATTCACATGTCCCAAAATACAAATTCTTCGATACCCCGCAGGGGAGAAACTCAAATATTTTGTCAGAATTAACCGACACCCACCTTTCGTATTGTCAGCTGCTTCTTTTTTCTTCCCTGTAGTCCTCTCCTTGGCAACCTTCTGCTTCAAGGGCCACTATTCCATTGGTTTTGCATGTGATCCCTGAAACCAAACAAAGAAAACCCCAAAGAGGCTCTCAGCATGAATGCTGGTGGATAAGAACATGGAAATGTGTCACTTGTGCGAGCTCACCTTAACAAAGATCAGGCGTATGTTAACTGACTTTCGTTGGCTCGATCGCACTTCCTGCACATTCACATGTCCCAAAATACAAATTCTTCGATACCCCGCAGGGGAGAAACTCAAATATTGTGTCAGAATTAACCGATACCCACCTTTCGTACTGTCAGCTGCTTCTTTTTTCTTCCCTGTAGTCCTCTCCTTGACAACCTTCTGCTTCAAGGTCCACTATTCCCTTGATTTTGCACGTTATCCCTGAAACCAAACAAAGAAAACCCCAAAAAGGCTCTCAGCATGAATGCTGGTGGATATGAACATGGAAATGTGGCAGGTGTGCGAGGTCACCATGACAAAGGTCAGGCATATGTTAACTGACTTTTTTGGCTAGATCGCAATGCCTGCACATTCACATGTCCCAAAATACAAATTCTTCGATACCCCGCAGGGGAGAAACTCAAATATTTTGTCAGAAATAACCGATACCCACCTTTTGTATTGTCAGCTGCTTCTTTTTTCTTCCCTGTAGTCCTCTCCTTGACAACCTTCTGCTTCAAGGTCCCCTATTCCGTTGGTTTCACACGTGATCCCTGAAACCAAACAAAAAAACCCCAAAGGGGCTCTCAGCATGAATGCTGGTGGATAAGAACATGGAAATGTGTCACTTGTGCGAGCTCACCTTGACAAAGATCAGGCATATGTTAACTGACTTTCGTTGGCTCGATCGCACTTCCTGCACATTCCCATGTCCCAAAATACAAATTCTTCGATACCCCGCAGGGGAGAAACTCAAATATTTTGTCAGAAATAACCGATACCCACCTTTCTTTTTTCTTCCCTGTAGTCCTCTCCTTGACAACCTTCTGCTTCTAGGTCCCCTATTCCGTTGGTTTCACACGTGATCCCTGAAACCAAACAAAGAAAACCCCAAAGAGGCTCTCAGCATGAATGCTGGTGGATATGAACATGGAAATGTGGCAGGTGTGCGAGGTCGCAACGACAAAGGTCAGGCATATGTTAACTGACTTTCATTGGCTCGATCGCACTGCCTGCACATTCACATGTCCCAAAATACAAATTCTTCGATACCCCGCAGGGGAGAAACTCAAATATTTTGTCAGAAATAACCGATACCAACCTTTCGTATTGTCAGCTGCTTCTTTTTTCTTCCCTGTAGTCCTCTCCTTGACAACCTTCTGCTTCAAGGTCCACTATTCTATTGGTTTTGCATGTGATCCCTGAAACCAAACAAAGAAAACCCCAAAGAGGCTCTCAGCATGAATGCTGGTGGATATGGACATGGAAATGTGGCAGGTGTGCGAGGTCATCATGACAAAGGTCATGCATATGTTAACTGACTTTCATTGGCTCGATCGCACTGCCTGCACATTCACATGTCCCAAAATACAAATTCTTCGATACCCCGCAGGGGAGAAACTAAAATATTTTGTCAGAAATAACCGATACCCACCTTTCGTATTGTCAGCTGCTTCTTTTTTCTTCCCTGTAGTCCTCTCCTTGACAGCCTTCTGCTTCAAGGTCCACTATTCCATTGGTTTTGCATGTGATCCCTGAAACCAAACAAAGAAAACCCCAAAGAGGCTCTCAGCATGAATGCTGGTGGATAAGAACATGGAAATGGGTCACTTGTGCGAGCTCACCTTGACAAAGATCAGGCATATGTTAACTGACTTTCGTTGGCTCGATCGCACTTCATGCACATTCACATGTCCCAAAATACAAATTCTTCGATACCCCGCAGGGGAGAAACTCAAATATTTTGTCAGAATTAACCGATACCCACCTTTCTTATTGTCAGCTGCTTCTTTTTTCTTCCCTGTAGTCCTCTCCTTGACAACCTTCTGCTTCTAGGTCCCCTATTCCGTTGGTTTCACACGTGATCCCTGAAACCAAACAAAGAAAACCCCAAAGAGGCTCTCAGCATGAATGCTGGTGGATATGAACATGGAAATGTGGCAGGTGTGCGAGGTCACAATGACAAAGGTCAGGCATATGTTAACTGTATTTCATTGGCTCGATCGCGCTGCCTGCACATTCACATGTCCCAAAATACAAATTCTTCGATACCCCGCAGGGGAGAAACTCAAATATTTTGTCAGAATTAACCGATACCCACCTTTCGTACTGTCAGCTGCTTCTTTTTTCTTCCCTGTAGTCCTCTCCTTGACAACCTTCTGCTTCAAGGTCCACTATTCCATTGGTTTTGCACGTTATCCCTGAAACCAAACAAAGAAAACCCCAAAGAGGCTCTCAGCATGAATGCTGGTGGATATGAACATGGAAATGTGGCAGGTGTGCGAGTTCGCAATGACAAAGGTCAGGCATATGTTAACTGTCTTTCATTGGCTCGATCGCACTGCCTGCACATTCACATGTCCCAAAATACAAATTCTTCGATACCCCGCAGGGGAGAAACTCAAATATTTTGTCAGAAATAACGATACCCACCTTTCGTATTTTCAGCTGCTTCTTTTTTCTTCCCTGTAGTCCTCTCCTTGACAACCTTCTGCTTCAAGGTCCACTATTCCGTTGATTTTGCACGTGATCGCTGAAACCAAACAAAGAAAACCCCAAAGAGGCTCTCAGCATGAATGCTGGTGGATATGAACATGGAAATGTGGCAGGTGTGCGAGGTCACAATAACAAAGGTCAGGCATATGTTAACTGACTTTCATTGGCTCGATCGCACTGCCTGCACATTCACATGTCCCGAAATACAAATTCTTCGATACCCCGCAGGGGAGAAACTCAAATATTTTGTCAGAAATAACCGATACCCACCTTTCTTATTGTCAGCTGCTTCTTTTTTCTTCGCTGTAGTCCTCTCCTTGACAACCTTCTGCTTCTAGGTCCCCTATTCCGTTGGTTTCACACGTGATCCCTGAAACCAAACAAAGAAAACCCCAAAGGGGCTCTCAGCATGAATGCTGGTGGATATGAACATGGAAATGTGTCACTTGTGCGAGCTCACCTTGACAAAGATCAGGCATATGTTAACTGACTTTCGTTGGCTCGATCGCACTGCCTGCACATTCACATGTCCAAAAATACAAATTCTTCGATACCCCGCAGGGGAGAAACTCAAATATTTTGTCAGAAATAACCCATACCCACCTTTCTTATTGTCAGCTGCTTCTTTTTTCTTCCCTGTAGTCCTCTCCTTGACAACCTTCTGCTTCAAGGTCCATTATTCCATTGGTTTTGCATGTGATCCCTGAAACCAAACAAAGAAAACCCCCAAGAGGCTCTCAGCATGAATGCTGGTGGATATGAACATGGAAATGTGGCAGGTGTGCGAGGTCACCATGACAAAGGGCAGGCATATGTTAACTGACTTTTGTTGGCTAGATCGTAATGCCTGCACATTCACATGTCCCAAAATACAAATTCTTCGATACCCCGCAGGGGAGAAACTCAAATATTTTGTCAGAATTAACCGACACCCACCTTTCGTACTGTCAGCTGCTGCTTTTTTCTTCCCTGTAGTCCTCTCCTTGGCAACCTTCTGCTTCAAGGTCCACTATTCCATTGGTTTTGCATGTGATCCCTGAAACCAAACAAAGAAAACCCCGAAGAGGCTCTCAGCATGAATGCTGGTGGATATGAACATGGAAATGTGGCAGGTGTGCGAGGTCACAATGACAAAGGTCAGGCATATGTTAACTGACTTTTGTTGGCTAGATCGTAATTCCTGTACATTCACATGTCCCAAAATACAAATTCTTCGATACCCCGCAGGGGAGAAACTCAAATATTTTGTCAGAATTAACCGACACCCACCTTTCGTACTGTCAGCTGCTTCTTTTTTCTTTCCTGTAGTCCTCTCCTTGGCAACCTTCTGCTTCAAGGTCCACTATTCCATTGGTTTTGCATGTGATCCCTGAAACCAAACAAAGAAAACCTCAAAGAGGCTATCAGCATGAATGCTGGTGGATATGAACATGGAAATGTGGCAGGTGTGCGAGGCCACAATGACAAAGGTCAGGCATATGTTAACTGTCTTTCATTGGCTCGATCGCGCTGCCTGCACATTCACATGTCCCAAAATACAAATTCTTCGATACCCCGCAGGGGGGAAACTCAAATATTTTGTCAGAAATAACCGATACCCACCTTTCGTATTGTCAGCTGCTTCTTTTTTCTTCCCTGTTGTCCTCTCCTTGACAACCTTCTGCTTCAAGGTCCACTATTCCGTTGATTTTGCACGTGATCCCTGAAACCAAACAAAGAAAACCCCAAAGAGGCTATCAGCATGAATGCTGGTGGATATGAACATGGAAATGTAGCAGGTGTGCGAGGTCACAATGACAAAGGTCAGGCATATGTTAACTGTCTTTCATTGGCTCGATCGGACTGCCTGCACATTCACATGTCCCAAAATACAAATTCTTCGATACCCCGCAGGGGAGAAACTCAAATGTTTTGTCAGAAATAACCGATACCCACCTTTCGTATTGTCAGCTGCTTCTTTTTTCTTCCCTGTAGTCCTCTCCTTGACAACCTTCTGCTTCAAGGTCCACTATTCCGTTGGTTTGCCCGCGTTATTCCCGCAGAGCAAACAAACAAAACCCCGAGGCTCTCAGCATGAATGCTACAGGTGGCTATGGGCTGTTCGTGTGCCAGGTGTCGCGATGTCCGCGATGACAAAGATCAGGCATATGTTAACTGTCTTTCATTGGCTCGATCGCACTGCCTGCACATTCACATGTCCCAAAATACAATTTCTTCGATACCCCGCAGGGGAGAAACTCAAATATTTTGTCAGAAATAACCGATACCCACCTTTCGTATTGTCAGCTGCTTCTTTTTTCTTCCCTGTTGTCCTCTCCTTGACAACCTTCTGCTTCAAGGTCCACTATTCCATTGGTTTTGCATGTGATCCCTGAAGCCAAACAAAGAAAACCCCAAAGAGGCTCTCAGCATGAATGCTGGTGGATATGAACATGGAAATGTGGCAGGTGTGCGTGGTCGCAATGACAAAGGTCAGGCATATGTTAACTGACTTTCATTGGCTCGATCGCACTGCCTGCACATTCACATGTCCCAAAATACAAATTCTTCGATACCCCGCAGGGGAGAAACTGAAATATTTTGTCAGAAATAACCGATACCCACCTTTCTTATTGTCAGCTGCTTCTTTTTTCTTCCCTGTAGTCCTCTCCTTGACAACCTTCTGCTTCAAGGTCCCCTATTCCGTTGGTTTCACACGTGATCCCTGAAACCAAACAAAGAAAACCCCAAAGAGGCTCTCAGCATGAATGCTGGTGGATATGAACATGGAAATGTGGCAGGTGTGCGAGGTCACAATGACAAAGGTCAGGCATATGTTAACTGTCTTTCGTTGGCTCGATCGCACTTCCTGCACATTCACATGTCCCAAAATACAAATTCTTCGATACCCCGCAGGGGAGAAACTCAAATATTTTGTCAGAATTAACCGATACCCACCTTTCGTATTGTCAGCTGCTTCTTTTTTCTTCCCTGTAGTCCTCTCCTTGGCAACCTTCTGCTTCAAGGTCCACTATTCCATTGATTTTGCACGTGATCCCTGAAACCAAACAAAGAAAACCCCAAAGAGGCTCTCAGAATGAATGCTGGTGGATAAGAACATGGAAATGTGTCACTTGTGCGAGCTCACCTTGACAAAGATCAGGCATATGTTAACTGACTTTCTTTGGCTCGATCGCACTTCCTGCACATTCACATGTCCCAAAATACAAATTCTTCGATACCCCGCAGGGGAGAAACTCAAATATTTTGTCAGAATTAACCGACACCCACCTTTCGTACTGTCAGCTGCTGCTTTTTTCTTCCCTGTAGTCCTCTCCTTGGCAACCTTCTGCTTCAAGGTCCACTATTCCATTGGTTTTGCATGTGATCCCTGAAACCAAACAAAGAAACCCCCAAAGAGGCTCTCAGCATGAATGCTGGTGGATATGAACATGGAAATGTGGCAGGTGTGCGAGGTCGCCATGACAAAGGTCAGGCATATGTTAACTGTCTTTCATTGGCTCGATCGCACTGCCTGCACATTCACATGTCCCAAAATACAAATTCTTCGATACCCCGCAGGGGAGAAACTTAAATATTTTGTCAGAATTAACCGACACCCACCTTTCGTACTGTCAGCTGCTTCTTTTTTCTTCCCTGTAGTCCTCTCCTTGGCAACCTTCTGCTTCAAGGTCCACTATTCCGTTGATTTTGCACGTGATCCCTGAAACCAAACAAAGAAAACCCCAAAGAGGCTATCAGCATGAATGCTGGTAGATATGGACATGGAAATGTGGCAGGTGTGCGAGGTCACAATGACAAAGGTCAGGCATATGTTAACTGTCTTACATTGGCTCGATCGCACTGCCTGCACATTCACATGTCCCAAAATACAAATTCTTCGATACCCCGCAGGGGAGAAACTCAAATATTTTGTCAGAATTAACCGATACCCACCTTTCGTATTGTCAGCTGCTTCTTTTTTCTTCCCTGTAGTCCTCTCCTTGACAACCTTCTGCTTCAAGGTCCACTATTCCATTTGTTTTGCATGTGATCCCTGAAACCAAACAAAGAAAACCCCAAAGAGGCTCTCAGCATGAATGCTGGTGGATATGAACATGGAAATGTGGCAGGTGTGCGAGCTCACCTGACAAAGGTCAGGCATACGTTAACTGACTTTCATTGGCTCGATCGCACTGCCTGCACATTCACATGTCCCAAAATACAAATTCTTCGATACCCCGCAGGGGAGAAACTCATATATTTTGTCAGAAATAACCGATACCCACCTTTCTTATTGTCAGCTGCTTCTTTTTTCTTCCCTGTAGTCCTCTCCTTGACAACCTTCTGCTTCAAGGTCCCCTATTCCGTTGGTTTCACACGTGATCCCTGAAACCAAACAAAAAAACCCCAAAGGGGCTCTCAGCATGAATGCTGGTGGATAAGAACATGGAAATGTGTCACTTGTGCGAGCTCACCTTGACAAAGATCAGGCATATGTTAACTGTCTTTCATTGGCTCGATCGCACTGCCTGCACATTCACATGTCCCAAAATACAAATTCTTCGATACCCCGCAGGGGAGAAACTCAAATATTTTGTCGGAATTAACCGATACCCACCTTTCGTACTGTCAGCTGCTTCTTTTTTCTTCCCTGTATTAAAACGCAAAACCCCAAAAAGTACGGTAAAACTCTCTTTATAACGCTATGTTTGTATTATTATAAAATCTCAAATTTTAATTACAATCCATTTCAATCCAGGATTCTGTCTCTTCAGGAAAATGTAAAAGAATTGGCGCCGCTAACGGTGCTTATCACGTTACTCTTGAGCTGGGCCCCTGTTGTTGGGCTTCAATGAGTGATGGGTGGGCTATAGCTGGATTGTATTTAGTCAAAAATTTTGTGTACTACTCTTGGTTATCCGCCACAACTTTGAATTTAGTTTGCTTTATATGGAATGCTTCGGCTAAAACTGAGTTTGGAGTGGGAGAGTTTGGCTGGAAGCGATAGCAAAACTTTAAAATTAGATTTTGGCGGTAATTTTCCAGCAAATGAATTCATTCAATGATATGTACAGTCTCACCTTGTTTAGTGCATAATGACCCTTGCTGTCCTTGTGTCATAAAAATACAACCAACCAACCTATTAAATGCATGCGCGAACATATACTATGTGTGTCCTACAGCCATCTACTGCCAAGAATATTGGTTCTTGAGAGCACTGCTTTGAAGCAGCCCTGCTAGTAGCAGTCATCTGATAGGGGAAGGGGTGACACAATGAGCCATGTCTTAACATAGGACTTCAGCTGTCATGACTGAAGTTTGGAACCTTTATTAAACTGTAGGTCCAGCTTGCCAACGCAGTGAGCTTAAGGCCTTTTCTTCTGTATTTCTTTCACCATACTATGTGTATGTGTAATCACAGAGAAACCTCCATCCTGTAGTGGATTGAAAATTGTTGATGATGAGATATATATACAGGGTGGTTATAATTAAACTTGGCGCCCTTTAGAACACCCTGCAGCTTGAACCGGTCACCGGATTAACACCCAAATTTGTATATAGACTATCCAAAGATGTGGACAAGGAATCTGCAAAAAGAAAATTTTTGGTGCTTTTTAGCGCAATGTGGTAAAAGCAACCTATAAAATGACCAACACACAACACAAACGACATTTTTAACATTTAGTAACACTTATTGCATCGAAACATTTTAAATGAACGTTGTGCGAGCAATAACAATACTCTGGTGGTACAGGCATGCAATAGAAAAAAGATTTTACACATGCAGACAGCATGTAAAGAAATATGGCAAGCAAGCTGCTGTCAATTATGTACGGAATTATGTAATGGAGATTGCTCAATATGGCCGCTATCATTCACTTGTAACAGTTTATGGCCCTGCTGTATGTTCTGTGACAGCCCTTCGGTACCATGAGTTGCTCCTGACGTTTGTTTTGCTACAACTATAGAAAGGACTATGCAGTACCTCTACCGTTTTCGTGCAAGGTGGTGCGCACCCACATGTTGCATGGTCTGTCAAAGCTTTTTCGTTCCAGCATTTCACGGATATGCGTGTTACCAGTCATTCATTTACTTCATAATCATTCATCCCTGGCACACGTTTTCCGGATCCCACTGTGGGTGACTTCTAATTGTGGGGTCATTTAAAGAATTTGGTTTATTGTTGAAGTGTTGCTACATTAGTAGAATCCAAGGATTCCACCACACTGCATGTGTGAAGCATCACAGAAGATCAGTTGTGTTGCACTGTTGAACACACTGCACATCGGCTTGAATTGTTAGAAGTAAACGATGGCAGCCACATTGAGAAACATCCGTTACATCATCCTGTGCACAATTAATAGTTGCTTAATTGTCACATTCTTTATGCGCTGTCTGCATGTGCAAAATCCTTTCTTTTTTTCTTCCATTGTATGTCTGTAGCACCAGCCTGCTCTTTATTTCCTGCATAACATTCATTTGAAATATTTCAATACAATGAGTGTTACTAAATGTTAAAAATGTCATTCCTGTTGTGTGTTGGTCATTTCAGAGCTCGCTTTTGCAGTATTGCGCTAAAAAGCGCCCCATAGCGAACGTTTTTGAAGTAAATATTTTTGCAGATTCCTTTTCCGCATCCTTTGAATAGCCCACAGAACAGTTCAAGTTTTAGGGTGCTCTAAATAGGCCAAGTTTATTTATAACCACCCTTTGTGCGTGTGTGTATAATTTATAAGTTAAAAATAACTTTTCATACATTTATAAATAATGTTTAAGGTGTGCAACTCCGCTGTTAACCTTTAATGTCAAATAATATTTATAATATAATTTTACTTACACATCCAGCATGAAAAACTTGAGATGGGCTTAAGCATAGAATGAAAAAAAAAAGAGATATGAAACTGAATAAAGCAAAATAAGACCGGGGGGGGACTCTTCTTCAGGGAAAACATCCTTACTAAGTCTCTGAAAAAGAACAAATTTTTTATAGACCAATAGCTTGTACCTAAAATTATGGTCCGGTCTCCCAACCTCTTAAAAAAAAATATATATATATATATTATTTTGATTAATATGAAAAAGCATCCATCCAACATATTAAGAAATAAATTAATAAATAATACAGGTCACGTAAATTAGTTCTGGAACATGTTATAATCAGTACGTGGAGACTAGCAGTATTTGTACAGTTATTATCTTGCTTGAAAATTGGGTGTTATTGGCCATTCAGAATTGGTGGTAAAGTGTGCTACAGAACCTCCTTAAGGTGTTTCAAAGTTATTAGTATATCCATGATGTATCTGCTGATATGGAGAAGTCGGGGAAGTTTTCTCTGACTAGAAAAATCAGGGAAATTTGAAGTGCACAGGCTCAAGTCAAGGAAATTTGAAATTCCTTATAACAAGTAGCTGATTAAAATAATTTTCCTGAACTGTGCTTTTCATACTACATTGCCTACTGAAAATTTTGGAAAACCTGCACTTTTGATTAAACTTAAATACTTGCATTAAAGACTTGAGTTTACTGCAGATTTCTGAAGTTAAAGTTTGTAATGTGAAAAGTTTTGAAACTAAGCATAGTTAATAATAAAATATTCCTCTTTTAAAATATATTTCTGTTTTATTTAAAGGTGATTTTTCTATTGTTGGTGAGGATGAAGATTCACCAAAAACTGCTAGCCCTACTAGTGATGTTTGTGATGTGTTACTGCCCGATTCCACTAACAAAGGTATTTTTAATGTATCAAATTCCCTTACATTTATCATAAGAGTATTTGTATATATATACTTGGCTTGACAAATCCAGTCTTCACGGATGACTAGATTTTCGCAAACTGCAAGTAGAAAATCTTTTTTTTCTACTGGATTCCAAGGTTTTCTTATTAAGGCAGGCAAGTACCGTTCTTATCTGGTGAGTATGGTTAGCTGTGATTTGTTGAGCCCTGTATATATATATGTGTGTGTATGTGTATATGTGTATCAGAGTCAATGAGACACTGGAGCATATCCTCTTCTCTTGCCCGGCCTACGGTCACCTACTCTTCAACCTTCTTGCTCCATGCAGCGCTCTTAATCTTCACTTGCCAATACAACTGACAGATATCTTAGGTGTGGCACCTGTTCCTCGTCACCAGTGGCTCCTAGTTGCTTTCCTGCTGCTCTTTTTGACTGGTCTGGATATGGGGCTCTGATTTGTCATGTTCTTCTACCTCTGCTTCTGATGCCCATACTTGCTGTCTCTACTCGGCTTCTGACTGGCAAAGTTTCTCCAAGAATGGCATCCTCCTCCTTTGTCCATCCAACCTCCAGCTACAGCCCCCATTGGGAGCATCATACATTGTACACCTTGCCTGAGCAAACAGCGCCACCTTCAGCAGTCTCCCCTCTCAACTCTTTTGCAAAATGTACTAATATATATATATATATATATATTTATAAAATCCTGCTATTTATAAAATCTTCACAAAAGTACCAACGTGTCGCTTGCAGAAAAAATTAGATGCAGATCAACCAAGAGAACAAGCTGGATTTCGAAGTGGATTCAGTACAGTGGACCATATTCAAGTATTAAGAGAATTAATTGAAAGAACACATGAATATGAACTTCCATTGTGTGTTGCATTTATTGACTATGAGAAGGCCTTTGACTCTATTAAAACATCAGCAGTCATCAACTCTTTAAGATCAACAGACATCGAGGATGTGTACATTGACATGGTGAAACGTGTGTATAAAAATGCAAGTGCAAAATTTCGGTTACATAAAGATACCAAAACTATCAAAATTGGTAAAGGTGTGAGGCAGGGAGATACCATTTCTCCAAAACTTTTTACTTCAGCTTTACAGATGATTTTTCAGCTGATAAATTGGAATAACAAGGGAATAAAAATAAATGGTGAATATTTAAATCATTTGCGGTTTGCTGATGACATTGTTATTTTTTCAACGAACCCATCAGAACTCCAAGACATGGTACAGGAGCTCTCAACTAGAAGTAAAGAAGTTGGACTCAAGATGAACCTACAAAAAACTAAGATCATGTTCAATAATTTTGTAGAGGAAACAAAAATACAAGTTGACAACACTGAGCTAGAAATTGCTGATTCATATATTTACCTTGGCCAGCTGATTTCAATGGATGGCAACATTATGAAAGAACTCAACAGACGTATTAAACTTGGCTGGAGTGCATTTGGAAGAAACAGTTTTATCCTGAAGGGGAAATTGCCTTTGTGTCTAAAAAGAAAGGTCTTCAACCAGTGTGTATTGCCAGTCCTCTCTTATGGATCAGAGACATGGAGTCTAACAGTTGGAGCAATACGAAAGTTACAGACAACGCAAAGGAGCATGGAGAGGTGCATGCTTGGAATAACTAGGAGAGATCGAAAAAGAAACACTTGGGTGAGAGAGCAAACTAGAGTAGAGGACATCATTGTTAAAGTAAAAGGACTGAAATGGCGATGGGCTGGGCATATTGCAAGAAGAACTGATCAACGATGGACAACAGAAATTCTGAACTGGATTCCAAGAGACCACCGAAGACCTAGAAAACGTCCTCAAACTAGATGGGTGGATGAAATAAGAAAACAGGTTGGGGTGACGTGGAAGCGAATTGCTCAGGATAGACTTGTGTGGAAAGCATTTGGAGAGACCTTCATCCAGCAGTGGATAGATAATGGTTGAATATGATATATATATATATATATGTGGCTGCAAAAGTGTTGCTGGTACCTAACTGAATGGAGACCAACACATAACAAATATTAGCAACACAAGTAAGTAAGAGGGTGGATCTAATGAAACTGAAAGTAAATACCGAGGCATTCAAGTTGGAATTAAAAAATCGCTTTTCTGCACTGGAAGGACTTATTGAAGAAGTTGACATCTCAGAAGCAAATGAAAACATTGTTAAGACAATAGTTGAAACTGCTGGGGAAATTGGTGGTGTAACCTGTAAAAAGCACAATAGCAAATTATCTGAGAAGACGAAACAGCTCATGAAAAGGCGAAGAGATATGAAGGTGGACAATCGAAATACCAGTTCCAGGATTGAGTACATAGAACTTTGTAAAACTCTGCGCAAAAGCATGAAAGAAGATATAAGAAAATTCAATTGTGAGCTAGTAAGGAAAGCCATTGAAAATAACAAGAGCCTTAGGGTTGTTAAAGGAAGTTTATCTGTTGGGAAGAAACACATCATTGCATTAAAAGGAGAGGATGGCACCGTAACAAGAAATAGGGAAGAAATACTTAGAAGAGTTGAAGAATTCTACAAAAATCTATACGAAAGTAACAGTGGATTAAACGAAGACGCCGAAATAGTCGAAGGAACAGCTCCTAAAATCTTAAAAGAAGAAGTTTCATTTGCAATAAAAAATATGAAGAAAGGAAGAGCCCCTGGTGATGATGGTATTACATTAGATATCCTAAAAGAAGCTGGAGAATATGTAGAAGACATACTTGCAAAATTCTTTACCAAATGTCTTAACAGCGGTAACATACCAAACCAATGGGATTCTGCAACAGTAATTCTTTTGCATAAAAAAGGTGATAAAGAGGATTTAAAAAATTACCGACCAATTAGCTTGTTACCTGCTATTTATAAAATCTTCACAAAAGTGCTAACACATCGCCTGCAGAAAAAATTAGATGCAGCTCAACCAAGAGAACAAGCTGGATTTCGAAGTGGATTCAGTACAGTGGACCATATTCAAGTATTAAGAGAATTAATTGAAAGAACACATGAATATGAACTTCCATTGTGTGTTGCATTTATTGACTATGAGAAGGCCTTTGACTCTATAAAAACATCAGCAGTCATCAACTCTTTAAGATCA
>QLNU02009969.1:3112-24537 GCA_006491805.2 Dysdera silvatica
TCAATAGTCGAATGATACTAGGACTTATCGATAGTCAATAATACTAGAACTTCTCAATGGTAAAAAAACATATAAAAATTATTTCATTACTTTCGACGGACTGATTCATTGACTTGGGTGCCACGGTACCGAATTGTAAGAAACGTATATTATACAATAATTTTTGCCACCCACGTTCATATAGCTCAAACTAGAGCTTTTTTATATTTGGAGAAAAAGAGGAGCCGTCCTCATCCTGGACTCGAACCAGGGTCCCCGCATTGAGCCCTTGGTGTCTTGACCTACTGGACGAATGAGGACAAGAACAAACGCATTTTTCTCCGTATATGAGGATGTAAGATATTATTACCCTTCACAGGGATAACACAATTGCCAAATAATGGTCAACACAGTATATGTACACAACGTATATATATTACCAGCAATTTTTTAAGAATTTCTTCACGATCACTCTTTCTATTGTGCGGCTTTGCATAGAGCGTGACCTATTCTTACTTTATCCCTTCGTCATTTGCGTCATTGAGGATGTGTCAACATTATTTTTATAAATTACTTTTTAATCCAATAAAAGCACGCTGCTTTCACACATGAAAGAAAAAACTCATAATAAAATTTTCCCACTTACTTATACCGAGTAGTTTTTTTCACACGATTCCAATTTTTTCTCAAACTGAGTCTTAATTAAATAACGTGGGAAATTTTGAAAATATTCCAATAAATATAGATTCTTTTTTATTATTTCATATTAAGCAATCAAGGCAGAGTAAAACGTAAAGCCGAAATAGAAACATAATGCAGGACAGTTAAAAATAAGGTTGATCACATGCTGCTGGTAATATTCAAGGCGTTGCCGCTTACACATACACAACATCTAAAAATATATATCATGACCATCCTTAAATCCATAAATAGCAACGAATGCAGGAATATTATGACACGAAAATTGTTTCCGTGAGCACTGCTAATGTGGCGATTCCTCTGCCAGATGGATTGAAAAGTCACGGGACTCGCCACTAGATGATATCACCAATCAGATATCCATATGACTTTCAGTTAGCATCGACTTTCAAATGATTGGTGTCAAATTTTCATGATGTATCGGCCATTTGTTTGCGAGTTGCGGACGTGTAAGTGGCGATACTTTTGATTTTATGAAAACAATGGACCAAAAAGAATTTCGTGTGTTAATTAAACATTGCTTTTTGATGAACAAAAATACCGTCCAAACACAAGAATGGCTCGAAAAGCATTACGGCGCATTTTCTCCATCGAAAACAACGATTTGTCGATGGGTTTGTAAGTTCAAATGCGGCCGTACGAGCATCGATGATGCTACACGTTTTGGAGGCCCAATTGAAGCAACAACTGCAGAGAACATATACAAGATCCACCGTATTGTTTTGGATGACTGTAAAGTGAAAGTGAGGGAGATGGCTGACATCGTAAAGATATCAACAAAAAAAAAAAAAAAGGTGAGATATTTTACATGAGCATTTACATATGAAAAAGCTTTGTGCGAGATGGGTGCCGCATTTTTTAACAATCAACCAAAAACAGAAACGTGTCGATGATTCAGAGTGCGCTTTGGAGCTATTTAAGCATAATCCAAACGAGTTTTTACGCCGATTCGTAACCATGGATGAAATGTGGACCCATTACTACACACCAGAGTCCAAAAGACAGTCCTGCAGAGTGGTTGGAACCTGGCGAAAGCCGCCCAAAGCGAACAATCAGCTGGAAAAATCTTCGCCAGTATTTTTTGGGATGCACATGGAATAATATTCATCGACTACCTTGCGAAAGGAAAAACAGTCACAGAAGAGTATTATGCAGGGGTACTGGATTGTTTGAACAGCGAAATCAAGAAGAATAGGCCGCATATGAAAAAAGTGCTGTTTCACCAAGACAACGCCCTGGCTTACATATCCATGAAAGCGATGGCAAAATTGAATGAATTGAAATTCGAATTGCTCCAACATCCTCCGTGTTCTCCAGATCTGGCCCCCAGAGACTAGTTTGCTGACTTGACGAGGTGGCTTCAGGGGGAAGAGATTTGGGTCAAATGGATATGCCAAATGCGAAACTGCTGCATATTTTGAAGCCCTTGACAAATCGTACTATATGAAAGGTATTCAAATGTTAGAGGACCGTTGGAATAAGTGCATTGCTCTTGAAGGAAACTATGTTGAAGAATAAATTTGATTTTTGACAAAAAAATATTTTTTTCATTCCTAGTCCCGGGACTTTTCTACCCATGTAGTACACGCTCATTGCAACTCGGTTTCGCGCCACAATTCCGTTCTCGCGGACATCTGGTAATGAGTCACACATACAACCAATTTCTTGAAATTTCCGTCAAAAACAACGGATACAAGCATTATCTAATTCAAACCCTCACCCATATATTTTCATTTAGTGAGCAAAAACTGTCAAGAAAGACAGCTCAAAATTAACATCTCCCAGCAAGTTCTCCCCTCTGTGGGGTCAATCTGACCAATAGAAACATACATAAACTATTGCGTCGGTATTCAATCGTCCAATCACAGTCCACGAAAATCATTCGAATTATCCTCAAAACTAGTCGATTTATGTACACGCAGTTCATTTATTGAAATTCGAACCACTAAACCACTGCGGTGGCTGAAATGTTAAACTTGGACTGTTATATGCGTTCAGTTTTTACACCAGTGGTGAGTGAATTCGTCTGACTAATTTTCATGTCATTTTCTTACCTCAAATTTTAATATTGTTTTGGTTGTTTTGTTCTTTCAGACCCGTTTTTAGTAGGTTTGGCACTTTGTAAAACGTCCCTTCAAATTTTATTTCTAATGAACAATCTCCAATCTCCCGAATCCCTTCTTTTAACGAATGGCATTAACAAAATTATAGTTGTGAAAATTGGCACGAAAATATGCCTTGAATTTTAAGTAGTTAAAAGTAGGGGTTTGCATAAATTGCAGTTTTACAAAGTAAGATCGCTTTCTCCAATGTTTTTTCAATTAAAATGTTTGTAAAACGAAATATTTGTAAACGAAATTCTTATCTTGGGATTAGATATACATGGACCACAAAGGAAACCATAGAGCGTTTGATAGAAATAGAAAGCATTTCTAAAAAGAAAGAATAACTATATCCAAGTAAGTTTAATAACTGCTAATAATATTTAATTTTTATAATAGATTTTATTACATACTTTAATAATATAGTATACATCTTTTCGTTTAAATAATAACTGGAATTTTCTAATTATATCTGCGCCCTGTAAAATCCAGGCTGATCTCAAATATTAAGACCACCAGTATTCTCTTAACAGCCTTTATCTTCAATCCATAGTTTACGCAAATTACAAAATTTATATATTTAATCTATAATCTTTAACATCTAAATCTTAATCCTCGAACAGTCCATAAATATTTAAAGGTATTGAATAATAATGATGATAAAATGCAGCCTTTTTCTCTGAAACGTTGACTGTCTTGGATTTTATAATCTTTTTTTTTTTTTCATAATGTTTGCGTACTTCAAACGTATGTCCAGCTTTCAGTATACACATGATATGATTGCACCAGTTTAACTACTGAATATGTATTATTATTTGTACTTTAAAAATTTTACAAAATACTACAGCACTCTTTAGAATAACAAAACTACATAAGAATATACTTTTAGGTATATTGTGTTCGTTTCAAAAAGGTACACACGCACACATACAATCTTCATTTCTTTCTTTTATCATACTATTTCCCAATTCGCGGGAAGTGATGCAACATTTCCATTTCTTTGTGCTTCGGGTGTTTACTAGCGCTATATCGGGAGTTTCTATATTCTTGAACACTCTCATTTTCATTGTTAACCTTGGTGTTCTTTATCTTCTCTTACTAGTTAATTCCGCTCTTCCAATTCTTGGCCCATGATGGTCTTCCCTATCAAAATATGTCCCTTATTCTAGTATTCTTTCTCTGATTTTCCCTACTACGCCTGTTTTTATTTCTATTCCGGTCTTCGTGACGCTTTCTGTTGCTTCGGCCCACCACACGCTGAAAAGCGAGCAACGTTAGCATGGCAAAGATGTACGAAAAACCAATAGACTATATTTAATAAAAGGTTTACACTGGTTTAGCGAAGTGCCAAGTGTTGCTTGTACGTATTTCAATCTCATTCCAGGCGAATAAGGCATGAGTGTTTATATAAATCGAACACTACGCAGATTAAATCAAACAACAATGTCAATCAATCAACGTTTATTGGCGTAGTGATACCAACGCCGATGGTATGGCGTGATTAGATGGTGAAACGTTCGAAAGAAAATAAATATTTCTGTCTTCGGTGGGACCTGAACCCAAAGTGGAAGGTCGTGGGTTCAGGTCCCACCGAAGGCAGAAATATTTATTTTCTTTCGAACGTTTCACCATCTAATCACGCCATAACATCGGCGTTGGTATCACTACGACAATAAACGTTGATTGATATTGTTGCATGAGTGGTTTTTTTTTTTGGTTTTTTTTCTGCGCCTTCCGAACCCCACGTTACCGTCTCGGGTTCTTTCAGTATATGGACCTGCCTTAGAGTAACATGGAACTGAAGGCCTTATTGTTCTTTCTAACGGTTTATGTTAATAGTAATATCAAAATATCGTTTCGATATCCTCTTTGAATAATAGAGCGTTTGCTTAAATAATAGTAACTCATTCGAAACAATTCGTTGAGCTATAGTCCGTTCGCGAAAAATTGTTCACCAGTCCGGTTAGAATTCAAGGAAGCTGAAGTAACAGACGGATTGTTCCATTACAGTAGAGGGAAGGACGTCTTACATAACTCGTTTTTCGTATGCGAATAACTGTAATAGAACAACAGTTTGTTACTTCAGCTCCCTTGAATTCTAACGGGACTAGTGGACAATTTTCAGTGAACGGACTATATATATGTGTCAAATCATTCACTTAATGAATTAGTGAACGAGTGTGCTCATCTATCTTATATGAGTTGACTCTTTTAGTGAGTCGGTCATTTGAATGATTTAGGACACCGCTCATGTGTAGTGTACATCTCCATAATGGATTTTGGACAACAGCTTTGCGTATAAAGAGAAAAACGTGATTTTTTTATGAAGTATTATGAAGTACAATAATTATGTTAAGCTGTAATAATTATTACGCATTTTTGAACGTGATTCTTAGCACGCCCTGTGCATTTTTTATAATATTGTCATGCCATGAAGAAACCCAGGTCTCTTTGGGCTTGTCAGATGGTTTTCATACCATCTTTTTCGAAAGAGCCTCTGGGCCACTAGTGAAATTCATTGTTCTTAATATATATCACTATTTTGATTTTTATAGAAGATATATAGTTCCCGATGGCCTGGAAAAAATAAAGAAAGATAAAGATATTAAACAAAGGAAAATAGATAAATTAATTAATGTAAATTAATATTGTCATATGTTATTTCTACCCATTGTTTTTGCTTGGGAACTTTTATAAATAATAAACTGGATATACTTAAACATTAGACAAACGTATTGAGAGTCCAATATTGCTTAGATTTTGTAGATTAAGATATTATAATAAAAGTATATTAGTAGATTATGATTCTATAATAAAAACAGTTTCTTCACAAACTTAAAACTATTTATTTTATTTTTGAATTCCTCCGAACCCATGGTTTTATTTAAAATTATATGCAGATACATCTCTTATATACAAATATATTTGTACTTATGCACAATACACATATGTTAACTGAAATATTATTATCTGTTTATCTTGCGTCAAATCTACAGTTTTCCGAGGAATAAGTACCTCTTAAGGTCTAGGCATGAATGCCCATATGGTGGGCAGAGAGGGGGTCCAGCCCTCCCCCTTAGCTGTTTGAAATTTTATTTGCAGATCTACTAATCATTTACTTTCAAGTTTACAGTCGCATTTTAAAATAAGGTGCTTTTTAGCTCATTACTAATTGTCAAGCAGTATCAATTATTTTTGTAGCATTTTAGTATCTTGTACATTCACTAAAATTCTCGACAACTTTGAGAAGAAGCTAATAATTTTTCTCATCCTTTCCCTAGAAGTACTCGTTAATTTTTCGGTGGAACGCTGATTACTCTTCGTCATTTATAGACATGAAAATGCAGTATACTATAATTTTTGCCACCCACGTATTAATTACAGCTCAAACTAGAGCTTATGTAATTTTGGAGAAAAAGAGACGCTTTCCCCATCCTGGATTCGAACCAGGGTCCCTCCGTTTAGCCCGGAGTGTCTTGGACCGCTAGACGAATGAGGACAGGAAACAACGCTCTCTTTCTCCGTATGTAAAGATGTTAAGGTATTATTACCCTCCGCAGGGATAACACAATTGCCAAATATGGTCAACACAAGAAAGCCTCCGGGGCGAGATTTTTGTGAGTTTTTCATTGAGCATTGAAAATGCAGATTCACACAAATACGTTGAACCGATACATGAGTGTAGAATATCACTGCATTTTCTCAAATTGGGAAATCTTTCTCTAGGCACGAACTTCCAGAATGATTCTTCTCCTGAGCGGGCCTTCAGACAAATGTCATTTTCTAGTGTTAATATCTCATTTCGAAGATACTTTTTGCTCAGTAAGAATTTGTCACTAATACTAACTACAGTTTTTTAATGTCTAAATCGATTGAGAATGAATGTGACATGTACTCTACAATTGATTTAATTTTTTTCGAATTTACTGAATTTAATTTCGAACTGCTGAATAACAGAATTAATTTTCTCCACATACTTCTGGGTTTGAAAAACAAAGTCAGGATTTTTTTTCATATGATCTTGTATATTAGGAAAGTCATCAAAGGTTTTGGTTGTGTGTCAACCATCATCATTGGATGAAATTTGATTTTATAGGAAAAAAACAGTGCACATAAAATATTCAATGCATTTACCTTTACCTTTTACAGATATGTTCATAGCACTATGTTCACCTGTGAAATCAGCAAGGTAAGCGAGATCAAATAACCACTTTTTTTCTTCTGAGTGTACTCATCTCCCCTCTTCTTCAAAAATAATATAATTTTTCTCAACAAACTGCGAAATCTCTGCTGAAATTTATGCCTACTCAGCCACTTCACATCTGAGAGTAAAATTATGTCCAGTTGCCCTTTGTCAAGAGTGAGGTTGAAAACCCGCCTTTGAAGAGATTTTTCACGACTAGAGTTTACAATTTAAAATGCAATGTCCATGACATTGCTTGTATTCAATCTCTTGCTTGCCAAAACCTGCTGATGTATTATTCAGTTGTATGCAGAAAGTCAGAAAAATTGTCATGCTGTCTACAGAAGGCAGCAAATCCATTAATCCAATATCATGGCTTTTGTGTCATCAATAGTAATAGTAACACGTTTGTGTAATGGTACATTGAGCTTTTTGACAAAGAAATGGAAATAATTAAGTATTTCCCTACCTGTAGTTCTTTTTTTTAAGGGTACCGTCGCGTGTAGTTCTTTGGTGCTGTAATCTTGAAAAAGCATTCAAATAAAAACTTGTATCTGAACTGTGTCACTGATATCTGTAGATTCATCCAGTTTGAAGGAGAAAGCAACGCAATTCGACACATCTGTTAACGCCTGTTCACGTATATTTTTGGACAAGTTTTCCATCCTCCGTATAACCGTATTCCTTGAAATTTGAAAATCTTTCATAGCAGCTATAATCTCGTTTTTATTTTTAAATCCCTCAAAAATATTATCCGCTATTTAAAAAAAAAAGACATTCATTTACAGACCCTCCTTTAATGAGAGGTTTGCAGGTTTTAATGATTAGATTGCTCGCCTTAAAGGGTGAAATGGTTACACTGTTAGAACGTGAGTTGGGTTTTACCACTAATTGCTGCTAAGCAGCTAATTTAGATTTCAGTTGTATTAGCTTAAGTATGCGAATTTCATTTTTGATTGGAAAATCACCGTCAAATTTATTACGATGGAGAGCATTATAATGACGTTCCAGGTTGCACTTTTTTTGGCAAGGACACAGTGGCGTTACAAATTAAACAACAACATTTGTCTTTCACCACCATAAAGAAATACTCCATTTCCCATTCATCGTGGAAATGGTAAGTTTTAGTCTACTTATGAGTAGTAATTTTTTTTTAACCATTTTTTTAACAGTACGAAGAACTACAAAATTATCGACGTTTTCGTAACACCGAGATCACCGTTTAACTATTTCCTCCTACTGTGAGCGACAGACTGATGAAAGGCCCTATTTGGCAAGGAAAAATATCCCTCGTTATCTCTTAACGGCGTGATGCATACCCTCCCTAAGACTAAGTATCAAAATATCCTCTTAAAAGGGATGAATTCCCTACAGAGGAAACAGAAGTCCCGACAGATGGGTGGGTGCCAAACATCCTATCGCCAATAAAATTTCCTGGCGCCAATAGATGAAAAAATGTTTTACGTCAACAGGTTGAGGAAATAAAAAGTAAAATAAAAATAATATGCGATCTACCAAAATCCATCCCGCTATTGACCGGTCGATACCTATCGACCTGTTTGCCGCCCCTGGTTTAGAGTATCGGTATTTGATAAAGAGGGTGTAAGTTATGATCTTATTTTGTCAAATTTACAATGGAAATGGCATCTTTGATTTAATTAAATAATAAGAAATGCAGACAGCATGGGTGTGTTCAGACGATTCAGATCTTCCACGAAACGCCGTAAGATGAGTTTTATAACAATTAATATTTATAAGAAATTCTTTAAATCTCAGCAGAACCTAAATTTCAGCTACGCCGGCAATTTTTAGGTGTTTTTTTTTTTTTTTTTGAAAATTTGGCGATGATCCTGCGGACCACATGATAAGCCATTGCGGACCACATGATAAGCCATCGCGGACCACACTTTGAGAAACACTGTTCTAGGGAATCAAACCCCGGAATTCAGCTTAGCAGGAAAAGAGGCAAGTCATAGGTACTAGCGAAATTTACACACAGGTTTTCCATATGGTAGACAAACGCGTTACCTCTACGCTACTGTACAGCCTTATCTAGTCTAAACCCCTAGCCTTTAATTAGTTTACTAAATTTATTTCTCATGCCACTATGAGAACTTTTCAGAGAAATGATGCAATAATTTTTTTTTCTTAATACAGAAAATAATATGGAGGTCTACTGACCCAACGCTCGGGAGTGGAGCTCTGGCGAAACTATCAATCAAAGCAAATCGATTTTTTGTGAAGGAGGGAGGTTAGGAAAACCACGCGTTATATGTGACAATGGCAAATTGTGCATAGACAGGGTGAACGAAGGTCTTCTTACCCTATTTTAATGAATGGACTGTTCCAAGTCAAACTGGTGTGGCAGCTTCTGGAGCCCAATTCCTGAGCGCCGAACAGTAATCTATATTACAATAATAGTTTCCAAACTGCGTCCAATAATTTTTACCATATATTCTCTATCTTTATTGCATAAAAAAATCCACTGTGGTTCGCTTCCCCCCCTCTTCTGTAGCGTCGAAATTATTGTGGGACAACTATATCGCCCTTTATACAGTCATTATGCCTATATCTTTTATAAGATCGTGCATCACAGTGTGAAATAAATTGGAAAATTAATATGGCTTCTGCAAAATGAGCATACCAGATTTACTGCACAAGAATTTTGAGGTTAGATATGGACATCAGATAAAGTTATAGCAAAGGCATTTCCCATAGAACCTTCGTTAAAGCAAGGAAACGTTAAAATTATGGCTAATCACTTCATCACCATAGACGCCGTTTATAAATGTATGGAAATACGTTCTCTCGAAGGGATTATTTCTATCGGAATTATACCCGACATATATTTTTACTGAAGAACTGTCTACGTTCTAAATCCAGAGAGTGTTCCATGGAATAGATAAGCGTGAAATCTCGAAACCTTAGCTCTTTTGTTAAGATTGCGAAAAGGAAGCTTTGCCTCGAGCGAGAAAAGTTTGATCCGAGATTCAACGCAGACCTAGTCCTTAGTTGAATCCATGCTTGCACAGAAATCGATGCAGAACACTTCGCGAATCTACTCAAAAAACTTAGAATCTCCGATAGGTTTGTAGCGGATCGATGGAGGACTGACTGTTCCCGCAAGAACATCCGAAACAATTGTGTTCGTATGTGGAGGGTGGAGAGGAACGTCCCGATTTCAACTTTTTAACTTTGTAAGACATGTTAGGGTTCCCAACCATTCTTACCCTTTTTATTATCACCTGTAAAATCCGAAAATTCAGCGAAACTTTTGTGAAAAATAAAACGGTTTGAATCGATAAAGTTTTTCCAAATAATAGTAGAAATCGACGTGAAAAGGATTCATTGAAAGATGTATATGCGTGAGTGATTGTGTTGGTTTTTAAAAATTCTTTAGTATTATAAAACGTATTAGTAATATAAAAAAAAAACAATATTATGAAACGTATTAAAAATACAAAAAAAATCTGCAGTATAAAGCACCCCTGCAATATAAAAAAAAAATCAATATTATGAAACGTCCTTAGTATTATAAATCGAGAAAGGTTATATGCATCATCGTTCATTCCTTTTCAAAGTTTATTTAATTACAGGGTATTTGACATGTATGACAATAACATATCTGATATTACTGTAGTATATTATATCATTAAGGACAGGGATATAATATATAAACGTATTACTATATCATAAAATATTAATACGCATCTTATGTAGCTCATAGTAAAAGTATTTGTAAAAAACATATAAAATATGATTATATATCTTTTTAAAAGTGCAATTATATATGTTTTGTTACTGCACCTTCTTATTTGAAAAATAAACAAATAATAAAAGCTTTGTTGTTTGCTTTAATCAGCGTAGTGTTCGATTTATATAAAATAAGTATAATAAAAAGTCAAAAATTTATACATTACTCATTCATTAATACATATTATTACACATTTAGAAATATCTTCGCACGTTTTTAAATTTTTAAAAAGTACTGGGTTTTACTACAGTCTTTGATTTTACCATGTTTGGCGCAGTATAGCCCAGATGCTCTTGCGCCATAAAAAAGCCAAACAAACAAACAAACATTTAGAAATAGTAGCATCTTTTAACAAATCATGTTTTCAAAAAAAAACCCGGTTTTTGTTAGAAGATGCGTTTGAAATCACATTTCAAACGCATCTTCTAACAAAAACCGGTATCTATCCTATTTGTAACTAATGTCCTTGGATATCTATTACGAACTCCGGATAACGCAGGTAGTTTGCATTACTAATTGAATTCAGAGTAATCCAATGCATTTAAAACTGTTTAGGTATCTGATTTCAGATATGATTATCGCTACGTTGTTTGCGCTTTCTACCGATCATCAGTTTCAAAGATATCACATTCCTGCCGCAATAACGATGAACGCTATTTTCATTACCAGAATAGCAGAAGACGAAAATTCATGTTTTTGTGCAGCGAATTTCATATTAAAAAAAATTATATATTCTGTCTCTAATCTACGTATGTATTTCTAAAGATGATAAATTGCGTTTAAAATATTTGGAAAACGTAAACTGCTAGGTTACTGAACAGTTTCTATGGAAAACGTGTGAAACGCAAGTTTTCTATTTCTCTTTCAAAATATATAGTTACATGATCAGTATTTTTAGTTGTACAGTGTGCCTCCTGATATAAAACATTGAATCATATACTACGGATGAATAATATCATACTATGCCTGTAATTTGTGCCTCTTATTTGTTTTATTTGAAAAAACTTAATTTAACTGAATATACAGGGTCTTTCAAATTAAACTCTCCCCGTTTAGAGCAGTGCATAGGACGAAATAATGGACGGATTTATACGAAATCTAGCATATAGATGTTTCTCGATAAGCGCTCGCGAGTGATGCCAAGAAAAGCAATGTACATCCCACGGTTATAGTTACTGAATACATTTTTAACGGCATTACGACAGGTACCATCAGAAACCTTTAATAAAGTTGGACTTTTATTTTTAGACTTAAAACCCACAAAGTTATGTAACATGGTGTTAAAGATAAATTGGGTGAAAGGAAAAGTGCAGTTAATCGGAAAAGCCTCGAGAAATCGCTGTAACTGCATCGGGAAATGCTGTAATAGAAATTGATGTAAACCTTTCGGAATTAGCGGCGTTGATGTTTGTCAGCATGCTCTACAGATGTATGAAACGGAAATTTTTAGAAGTATGACAGTTCGCAAAGCAGAGAATTGTCGAAGAAAGGTAGCGTGTCCACATTCATTTTGTGTACAAAACACTCATTATTTATAATATTTGTCATTATAGAAGTACTTTAGTATAAATCTCTTCAACAACGCTACAACTGTTCAATGTGTTCTCCATTCTGGTCAATAATAGTTTCATTTCGATGAACAATATCTTTCCCAGCTAAATGAAACATATCAACTGGAATGCCCAACACATGACGTTGAATGCTGCCCTTTAAATGGTTCAGAGTTAGACATAGTTCAAGATTCCGATTCTCACGTCTTTCAAATAACCCCACAACCAGAAGTCACAGGAGTTAAGCCCGGAGATCGCTGTTACCATGATGTCTGAAAACATCGGCTGATCACTCGTTTGTCAGTAAAGTGCTGTCTCAGCGATCTTTGGACAGCAAGGGCAATGTAGGGTGGCTCACCATTTTGCATAAATATGGTTTCATGGAGACACTCTCGTTGTTGTAGCGGCGTTGTAGTATTGTTGTGTCGGTATGACGAAATGTTTCAACATGACAGAATACTTCTGTCCAGTAACTGAACAAGTGCGAATTCTAGTTGGTATTTCCTCTTCAAATAAATATGGACCAATAAGAAAAATTACCGTAAATGCACACCATACTGTCACTTTCGAAGAATGCAACAGTACCTGTTGTTGAACAACACGAGGATTTGTTGCAGACCAAATGCGATAGTTGGGCCTATTAACTTGCCGATTTAAGGGGAAATACGCTTTATCACTTCAAAGAAAGTTCCATGGCCACATGCTTTCTCAATTTGCATTTGGTGCAGAAACTGACACGCATATCTGAGTCACCAGACCTTAGCTGCTGTACCATGTGAAGCTTGTAAGGATAGTGTCGCAACACCTTAACTGTATTCTACATGTAGTTCTAGTAATTAACGGGCAATTACTGATAGTGGCGTTACCATATTCACATTAGCTTGATAAATCCACAAGTGTAGTAGCCACACTTACAAGACGAGCGGAGTCCACTCGTTTTCAACTTCGGCCTGATTGAACACCAAGATTCTATGTTGTTTCAAATTTCGCCATCATTCTGCATAGAGAAAAAACTGTAACAGGTCCACGTCTTTGGTGTTTCTGATGCGGAATTCCTTGATTGTCGCCAGCTTCCGTGTGCATTGCTGTAGCAACACTTGCAGTAAGCGTCTTTTCCCGCAATGATTTGTGACATATATGAACCGTTATTTCACACATGCATTTGGGTTTTGTAGTCACTACTGTGCTTTTATAATACCTGTTATAAATAGAGTTACAGTAGTAACCATAACAAACAGTTATTTTGACACTAGCGTAAGGTTTAAAAACACGACGTTTCGGGAGCCAACTGCTCCCTTTGTCAAGTGAAGGCAGAATGAAGAGTTCGTGAAAGTTCTAAGCTTATATACCCGTGTGTTGGGAATCCCCATCTGACGTCATCTGGTGCGGAGCAGTTCCAGCTGGGGAAACCCCAATCGGGGAAACCCTCGCCGGGAAAGCCCCCGCACCCGACGATGTCAGATGAACACCCCCAACTCGAGGTTTTGCAAAAATCCTGTAAGGTTCTGGTAGAGGTTTTGCGGTGTTTATTGCACGACTCCTCAAACCGTAGGTTTCCCATGATTCCAAAAACAGTCTACTACCCAGATTCATCACATTTTGATGTAATACTTTCATCGAATGCCAATCTGGTTCGTGACCTTCCCTGAAGACATGTTCAGCCAACTGGCTTGAATCGTCTCCCCTAGCTACCGCACGCATATGCTCCTTCCGTCATAGACGTATTGATCTTCCCGTCTGTCCAACATACACCGTATCACAGTCTCCACACGGTATTTGGTGCATAGCACCAGATTTTTCCTCCTCAGGGACACCATCCTTAATTTTAAGTAATAGATCACGCAGGGTGTATACAGGTTTATACAGGCCTGCACAAAAGTTTAGACACAGAGGCAAATTATAAATAAAAGCGAGAATTTGCATTGAACTTCGCCGATATTGTATCTAAATAATCCTAGAACCAATAATAAATTGTGCAACTTAAAAGATTACCAAAAGTACTGAAAAAAAATATCCCAACACCGTAATATTGGAATCTGTATGCCACAAATGTTTAGGCACATATGTCAGATTTATGCAAATTAACGGCGCGAAGTTCCCAAGTGATCGAAGGGGCGTTTCCCAGAGTTGTTATATAAGGCTTGAAATAATTTAGAATGCTTGGAATGATGCCAAAGTCAAAGCAATTTACGAATGACGAGATTTCGAAGATTTGGAGGCAGAAAACTAAAGGTAAATCTGTTACTCAAGTTTCTGTTGCATTGAACCGTTCAAAGCGAGGCATTTATCGAGTATTATCCCGGGGTGATCAGTATCAACCAAAATCACGATCTGGGAGGCCTCGAGTGACCAGCATTCGGGATGATAGACAAATACGAAGATTGGCTTCAAATGAAAGCCTGTCTGCAAATCAAATAAAAAACACGTTAGCAATGCGAGTGTCAAGAGAAACCATACGTAGAAGGATTGTAGAATGCAGGCATTTGAGATATGCAAAAATGCGCCGCAAGCCCTGTTTGCAATTACATCATAAACAAGCACGACTACAATGGGCAAGGCAGCACATATCATACAGTGACGAATGGCTGCAGGTGTTATTTAGTGATGAAAAAAAGTGGAACTTAGATGGTCCCGATGGCCTTTCGCACTACTGGCACGATCTTCGAAAACGCCCCTTAAGTCGGTTCAGCAGACGTCAAGGAGGAGGTTCAGTCATGGTTTGGGGAGCCTTTAGCTTCAATGGACAGACTTCTTTGGCGTTTTTGAATGGAAAACAAGATTCCAAGGCATACCAGGCAACTCTTGAAAGTCACCTATTACCTTTTGGCGAACTTTTATGTGGACGAAACTGGGTTTTCCAACAAGATAATGCGTCCATCCACACATCCAGGTCAACAAAAGAATGGATGAGCGCTAAAAATATTACAGTTCTCGATTGGCCTGCTCTTAGTCCTAACTGTAGTCCCATCGAAAATGTATGGGGCATACTAACGAATGTTGTGTATGCCAATGGAAAGCAATATCTGCCCGTTTTAGAACTTAAAAAGGCTATAGAAGAAGCGTGGTTTAATTTTGAACCAGAAACCTTTCAAAATCTTGTGCTTTCAATGAACGACCGCGTATTTAATCTAATACGAAGTAATGGTGGCTACATTGATTATTAAAATTGTTCATTTCCTTATGCAAGTGCTAAAATTTATGTTTGTGCCTAAACTATTGTGCCACATATTTTACTCATTGTAAGTTATGTATTGCAGCAAGTTCGCTACTGATGTGCCTTTCTCTTCTTAAATTTTTATTTTGCATATTACATGTGTTCATATACTTCGTAATATCGAAGTTCCTGCCTCTTCAGTTTTAATAGTGTTTTGTTATACTCAAATTTGTTTTGTGTCTAAACTTTTGTGCAGGCCTGTAGTGGAATGCTTAACATTCACACGACCGAGAATTCGAGACAGCTTTTCTGAGACACACACCACATATGGCAAAAGCACTGATGTCTTCCTAGTCTCATCCTCTACATTCCTGTTTCCACCACTAACACCACATTGGTTACGAGCGATAAATTTATTCGGGTAACCGTTCTTTTTCAACACGCTTTTGTTGCGTCGTAATTCAACATTGCGAAGGTCATCATTACAACAATGTGTAAAGGCTCGTCAGTGCAAGGCTCTAATGACAGATGCTTTGTTTGATGCCGGGTGATGAGAACGAAAGTCAAGATACCTAAGAGTATGCGTTGATTTCCTAAACACCGTAGTCAACAGTCGCCCATCCCCATCTCTATTTATCCGAACATCTAAGACGGGTAATGAACCGCGATCTTCTTCCTCTAACGTAAATTGAATATGAGGGTTCAAGCTGTTCAAATAGAGATGAAAATCAGTAACTGAAGACCTTGGTAGGATAACAAACGTATCATCGACGTATCGCTTCCACACCTTGACACAGTAAGTACAGTACACTCATCTAAAGCACTGTTTTCAAACGCCTCCATGCACAAATTTGCCACCACACTCGAAACAGGCGACCCCATCGCCGTACCCCTCTTCTGTCGATAAAATCTACCCTTGAAGCCGAAAACCGTGGAATTCAAGCAGAACTCTAACAAGCCACATATCTCTTCCGGACTAAGGCTAGTTCTTTCTTCCAGGCTTCCATCATGCCTCAGTCGCTCCAATGCTGTTGATACCGCCAAATTTGTTGGAATACATGTGAAAAGTGAAACTACATCAAAAGACACCATAGCATCATCGGGAGCGATTTCCACATTTCTGATAGAGCAAATAAACTCCTCAGAGGTAGACACCGACCGTTCAGAGCACCCACCAAGAGGAGATAGTATACCTGCAAGATATTTAGAAAGTGCATATGTTGGCGAACTACAAAAACTCACAATAGGTCTAAGAAGAATATCGTGTTTATGGACTTTTGGGAGTCCATAGAACAGCGGTATTCTTCCAGACGAACAACGGAGTCGCGAGTAAAGTTTCTCATCCAGTTTCGACTCTTTGTGAAGTTTTAGCAGGCAACCATTCATCTGCCTCTCAATACAACCAGTAGGGTCTTTATCTACAACGGAATAGGTATCGCCATCATTTAAAAGTGACATTACTTTATCATCGTAAACCGACCTATCCATCACAACAGTAGTACGACCCTTATCTGCCGGTAAGACCACAACCTCTTCACTGTTTCTGAGAGCCTTCAGGGCTTTCCGTTCAGGAACAGGAAGGTTATCCACAAGTGCCTTACGTTCGAATAGCACTCTTCAAGATTTTGCTCTATCAGAAATGTGGAAACTCCCGATGATGCTATGGTGTCTTTGATGTAGTTCACTTTTCACATGTATTCCAACAAATTTGGCGGTATCAACAACGTGGAGCGACTGAGACATGATGGAAGCCTGAAAGAAAGAACTAGTCTTAGTCCGAAAGAGATATGTGGCCTGTTAGAGTTCGGTTTGAATTCCACGGTTTTCGGCTTCAATTGCAGATTTTACCGACAGAACAGAGGTACGGCGATGGGGTCGCCTGTTTCTAGTCTGGTAGCACATTTGTGAATGGGGGCGTTTGAAAACAGTGCTTTAGATGAGTGATTTACTGTGCCAAGGTGTGGAAGGGATACGTCGATGATACGTTTGTTATGCTACCAAAGTCTTCAGTTGCTGATTTTCATCTTTATTTGAACAGCTTGAACCCTCATATTCAATTTACGTTAGAGGAAGAAGATAAATTACCGCGTGGAGAGTGTGACAAGGTGTATGTTGGACAGACGGGAAGATCGATACGTCTACGAGGGAAGGAGCATATGCGTGCGGTAGCTAGGGGAGACGATTCAAGCCAATTGGCTGAACATGTCTTCAGAGAGGGTCACGAACCAGATTGGCATTCGATGAAAATATTACATCAAAATGTGACGAATCTGGGGAATCATGGAAAACCTACAGTTTGAGGAGTCGTGGGGTGGGGTGTTTCCCGGCAAGGGTTTCCCCGGTTGTGGTTTCTCCAACCGGAACTGTCCCGCACTAGATGACATCAGATGGAGATTCCCAACATGCGGGTATATAAACTTAGGACTTTCACGAACTCTTCATTCTGCCTTCACTTGACAAAGGGAGCAGTTAGCTCTCGAAACATCGTATTTTTAATCCTTACGCCAGTGTCAAAATAATTGCTTGTTATGGAATCTCCTGGTGAAATTCTTTATTGTTTCGTTACTTGTAACCATTATAAAAATCGCAAATATATTATTGCCACACAGCCATTTATCGACAAATACTCTAAACCATGAGTCTTTTCCATACGAAATTAATGCGTACACTCTACCTTTCATCATAAATTCTCTACTTTGCAAACTGCGATACCTCTGACAATTTCCGTTTCGTGCATCTATAATACATACTCACAAGCATGAGCATCGCTATTTTTTTATTTATTTATTTATTTTTTCTTGGCGTAATTCATGGGTGCATATCGAGAAACATCTATGTGCTAAATTTCGTATAAATCTCTCTATTATTTCGCCTTGTATACCCCTCTAAACATGGAGCGTTTAATTTGAAAGGGCCCTGTATATAAGAAATGCACTAATAATAAAAGATTACATAATAATCATCATCTTTCGCTTTGCCATTTCCCATGTTATATGGGGTCGGCGTTATGGTCCTTTAATCTTCTCTTCCACAATCTTCTATCCAATGCCTCTTCTCTACTCCATCCATACTCTTCCAGATCTTCCATCACTTTATCCTTCCATCTCAGCCGGGGTCTTCCCCTTACCACCAGCTTATCCAATACCTTTCCCACATATTCCTCATTTCTCTGCTCCATATGCCCAAGCCATCTTAACCTATGTTCTTGTATCTTTCTTCCTATGGGTCCAACCTTGACCGTACCTCTAATTAGGTTATTCCTTATTTTATCCCTCCTTGTAACGCCATTCATCCACCTCAGCATTCTCATCTCAGCCACTTTCATCTTCCTTTCATGCGCTCTTGTAATTGGCCAAGTCTCCGCCCCGTACAACATTGCAGGTCTCACTACAGTTTTATACAATTTTCCTTTCATCCTACTACTTACTTTCCTATCACAGAGCACTCCACTAATCTTTCTCCAATTTAACCACCCACATTGGATTCTGTGTTGTATCTCTGTAGTCAAAACTCCATCGCAGCCTATGAATGGTCCAAGATACTTAAATCTTTGTGCCGATGGTAATCTTTCATCTTGTAGACCTATGCAACTTCCACTTTCTCCATTTAGTACCACATATTCTGTCTTTGTTCTGCTTATCCTCAAACCTCTAACACTTTCCCCCATTCCTCGGTTTTCCTTTCTACTTTTTCACAGGATGTTTCGCATAGTACAATGTCATCTGCAAACAACATACTCCATGGTGCATTACTCTTTACGTCTTTCACTATAACATCCATTATCATAACAAATAAGTAAGGACTGAGAGCTGAACCCTGGTGCATCCCAACCTTTATCGGGTTTACATAATAATATATTATTATACGGGTTTACGTAATAAAAATATATTATTGAGATTACATAATAATATATACGAAAAATACTAGAACCAGATCAGAAGAACATTGTATCTTACATAACTAAAGCTTTCGTTTGCTGCAATTGACACCAGTTGCAAACACTCACGCGCATTATTGGATGGTCTATCCATTTTTCTCACTACTTTTATTTCAAATTATTTAAAAGGTTTATATAAATCGAACAACAATATAAATGAACGTTTATTGGCGTAGTGATACCACCGCCGATATTATGACGTGGCTAGTAGGTAGAGCCTCCGCCCGGCAAGTGGAAGGTCGTGGGTTCAGGTCCCACCGAAGGCAGAGATATTTATTTTCTTTCGAACGTTTCACCATCTGGTCGCGCCATACCATCGGCGTTGGTATCACTACGCCAATAAACGTTGATTTATATTGTTGTTGGATTTATTTAAAAGGTGTTAAGAAAATTGTTGGGGTTAAATAAATCCACGCATAAAAATGGAAGAATAAAAATAAAATATTTTAAGTTTAAAAAGAGAATTCATTTACTAGAAGGAATAGAAAGGAATGCAGAAATAATGTATATATTAATACATGTGTGTATATGTTTAAAAGAAGGCAGAAAAGCTAAAAGGATAACAAATATGTTACGTAGAAGTATTTGTTTCTGTTGCTGGATAAACTATGAACGAGAATAAGGTGTCTATATAAATATAGTAATGCTTTTTAAGTATGAAGTGTTTATAATTCAAAAATGTCAAATTAATAAAACTGTAAAAAACAACTTATATAATACGCCACCCACCTGAAAGAGAACCGCGCAGCAAGCTATAACTGTCTGCTGACCTAATCACCAGTAGACATATTTTCTTTCAAAACTATTAATGTAGCGTCAAAAATACCATATAACTGAATATATTACCCAAAACTGTATATAAATAGGTTGAATAAATTTATTCTTATACCATCGTAGTTGTTCGTCATACAGTGCGCAGAAACAGTAACATAGAATGGAGTTTCGTTTATATGAAGAAATTGTATACGATAAAGCAGTCCAAGTAAATTAATAATGTTCAAGGTAATAGCTGGAATGTTAAAGATGGGTGAAAGCAATTTACAGCTACCATTCACGTTTAATTTAAAATTGAAAGCAGTCTGATTAACACGGGGTCTATTTACGGTAAAATTAGTTCACAATGGCTTATACATTTTCCCATCTGGTCAAATTCCCTCCAGTGGGATTATTTAAAGGGTGTTTCAATGCAAATTCCTTTCATGGAGCTTGCGAATAAAGGATTTTCTTAGTATGGATTCTAAGAGAAAATTGATGAACTATCTCTTTAACGTAAGCACAATGTGTTAATTTTAACAATAAGAACTAAATGACGCTCACGTTCATGAAAGACTTTACCTATTTTAGAAAGACGTGCAAAGCATTTTCGTAAAAGCAGTTGTTTTATTAAAAATTTCACATCTGGTTTAAATGGGGAAACCCATAATCTCATCTCAAATCTTAAGTTAGTTTTCGATTCCACAGAGATTAAATTTCCATTTATTTTTTTTAAAGCTACTTCTCTCTTTATCTTAAAACTAGGGTTTGTTCCGTTCTCACGCTATGCGATTTTTAGAAGCGTCAATAACATTATATTATGTATATCTCCAAGTCGGGAGTTAATACATGATAGTTAGGGAGAATGAACATAAAATATTTTTATGAGGTTTTTTATTAGTTTTATGACTTGAGAGTTTTTGCTAACAAAGTTAGGGGGATGAAAGATTAAGAGAAGGTGGAGGAAATCGTAGAAAAATAATAGGTTTTATATATATATATATATATATATATATATACAGTTTAAAAGGTAAAGGTAAGTGAAGAAAGAATAAAATCAGCGAAGATATGTGCAAGTGGGCTAGTATTGTCTACTACTGATGTCTGAGCGATAAAAATTGATGCATGGACGATTGCATGTCTGTTGATATTTGAGGAGATCTTTGGCCTATATATGTAAAATCTCTTTTTTTTTCAATTTATTCATCTTTGAAGATCTGAAAACTTCAGATATACCATAGTACTGTAAAAACCTTCCCAATGTGTTTTCAGAAAGTTTGATGTTTCTGATGGTTTTTTGTGCTCCAAATCGGC
>QLNU02009981.1:9224-21094 GCA_006491805.2 Dysdera silvatica
CTTCGGGGCATGCAGTGTCAAAATTCGCCAAATGTGGCAACTTGATTATAAAATAATCTCTACTGGTTAATGTATTCATAGTGTTAGGTTACTGTAAATTCAATGATATGGTTTAATGCGTTACGGTATTTAAAGTTGTATGAATGATTATTTGCATCATTATTTAGCTCTGCTTAACGCATTATATAGATTTCATGCGTAAGTAGGAAGAAAATAACTTTCATCGTCATTATTGAAGTAGTTGCTTTAAAACATTTTGAATTTAAAAATTTTGCAAATTTTTTTTATATAGGTGTTAGTTGATGATTTAGTTGATCAAAATTTAAGAAGAGCGCGCCATTGTCTGGTGTAGTTTTTCTCAACAGCCGGTTCGCATCGATGATATCGAGCCACGAGATGTTCTTCTGGACTTTTTTTTGCCATTTTAGTTTTCTAAGTATTTTTCGTGAATAAATACTTTATCGTGGCAACATTCTGAGGAGAATAATAGTCGCGAATGCGTCGAAAAGCTCAGATCCAGAAAGCCTAAATGATGTCTGTGCAGAAAATGGCGTATTTTTAAATGTATGAGTATTGGTGAATGATGAAAAATTTTCAGACATCGTAAACTTTTAGCGTTAGAGAAAGGGTATACTATTCGTTATCATCATTCATAAAAAGTGTCTGTCAATCAATTTTATACTAACGTGCGATGCATCCTCTGTTCTTAAAACTGAATGAAATAACATCTGTGTTGCAAATGGCAGTGACTAGTCATCGTGGAAGTGCATCAGTAAAATGCATATTAATAGAAGGATTTAATGATACTCTTTATGATTATGCATCATTAATTATCCATACTTATGGTAGTTTAATGTATGAACTTTAAAAGAAATGGAAATGTATTCACGAGTAATTTGTTGAGTGCGGGCCCGCATCTAAAAAAAAAAGGATTTACTTGGCCGCGGCCTCATAAAGGGTGAGGAACACTAGTGGTTAGGTCAGCGGCCTTCGAAGTTCAAACCCGCTGTATTTGGGTTCGATTCCCAATTGAGTTACGACTGTATTTTTGGGTGGTTTTGTTGGACTCCCATCATGGTGCCCCCATGACAAAATTGCTGACAATTCTCCGCTTGCACCTGTCAGTTACAAAGCCTGTCAGACACCAAATGGCTTGAAAACCAAAAATGGTGAGCATTGTGAAATAACAATAGGAAAAGTCTAATGTAAGTAATTGTACCATTTTCGAAAGCAATACTAAAAAGGACTTTAAAAATGCATTATGGGAACGTTCACGCACGTGCGCATATATAGACGAATACACTTACCAGCACAAGGTTCCAACTCGTTTGTTGAAGTGAGTAGTTGTCACTGTTTCAACTGTAACTTGCAAATCGATCATGCAGTCCCGAGTAGCGTCTTCACTGTGGACCTCAGCAAGACAAGGGGCATGCTTTATAAATTCTAAAATAATATTTTACGATATTAGATGTTATTAGAAAACTTACGATATTTAAATTTGTAAACTAAAGGATTTATAAGTAGTGTATTCTACATCAGCTATAAAAGGAATTTGAAGAAAAAGTCTGTATTATTGCATATGATGACCTGAAATTCCTGACTTGTTGGTTTATAAATGAACTTTTTGCCTATATTGTAAGGTTTAAGAAAAGACAGGGTCGTATGGTGCGACAGAACAGCGGATAGGATGAAGAATATATACTGAGAAGATCTCCATTCCAAATAATTGTAAATGAATATCATAAAAAAACTCTTTCTTCTAAGAATTCTCATGAATGAAACGTTCGTACCATACTTGTGAACATTGGAATTACGATAGCAATTTTTAAAATGGTTTTATAATAATTTTTGTTTTGCAGTTATGTTGCTAATGATGTTTATTACTCTGAGGAAATTATGGACATACAGTTGACAGGCTGTAAAAAATAAATGATACATATTCATTATTCATTTATATATATAATAGATGAATAATGGTACATATTCATTATTCATCTATTATATATTCTTTGTAAAAAAAATGCTGTACTTGAGCTACGTGGGTACAACAATTTCTAATAAAGTGTACAGACGGAATTGAAATTATGTATTTTTTTATATAAATCTATCAAATAGTGAGATATGAGAATTGTTTTTTCTTCAAACTGAATATTACTCTCTTGCTTGCGCACTACTTAAAATCAACTCCACAAGTGAATTACATTTAAGATCAACTGTACAATTTGTAATGAAAATTAAGATACCGTTATTTTATATCCAAGTTTGGTGTAAGATACTGACACATGCTAGTTACTAACATTATGAACGTTACTCGTATTAGACTTTTAATAACAATAATAAGTAGAATAATAATAATAAAGTTATTTGGCACAGTTGATGTACACAAATATTACACAAAAGCTTGCGAAAATTACTCAAAAGTGCGTAAAAATTACAATACAATATGCCTAATATCATAGATCAATAATAACGTATCATTTTCCATAAACTTTAAGATAATGTTAAGGCAACGAACTTACTGGTGCGAACTTCAGATCCACGGGTGCAGAAATCTTTGACGGTTTTTTGGGATCCTTCACTCACCAATTCTAAAATTTCTCTCTGTACAGGTGTCGTACACTTTGTCGTGAAATTTCTCAAACACTGCTCAGTTTCTTGGATGGACCTATTGGAAATAAAACCAGAAGCGTTTAGTTTGGTTAAAGTGGGACTTATAGGAAGAAAAATATAAGAACATAGGTTAAGATGGCTTGGGCATATGGAACGGTGAAATGAGGAATATGTGGGGAAAGGTATTGAATAGGCTGGTGGTAAGGGAAGACCATTGCTGAGATGGAAGGATAAAGTGACCGAAGATCTGGAAGAGTATGGATGGAGTAGAGAAGAGACATTGGATAGAAGATTGTGGAAGAGAACATTAAAGGACCATAACGCCGACCCCATATAACATGGGAAATGGCAAAGTAGAGGAGGAGGAAGAGGAAGAGGAGAAGGATGAAGAAGAAGAAGGAGCAGAAGCAGAAGAAGAAGAAGAAGAAGAAGCAGAAGCAGAAGCAAAAGAAGAAGCAGAAGAAGAAGCAGAAGAAGAAGAAACTGTTGTTGTTGTTTGGAGATACGTGTGAAGAGAATTACAAATGTATTCCTTCGAGTAGAGTTGAGCAAAATCAATCACTCTAATAAATGCATTTTCCGATTATCATTCTTTTGAAAAAATGTATTGTTGGAACTGATTCTAATTTTTTAGAGCAACTCCCTCATCACTCTGACAAGTCATTTATTAATTACATTCTTTTTAGTCATTTACCCATTCTAATTCTTTTGAGCCATTCAGTCGTTCATCGAATGAGAATGGATGGAGGTAATCATTTTCATTTAGGAGATGGAAATGAGCATTTTTCTTAAGTGAATGATTCATTTCTAGTCAGTTTGAAGAACGACCATTCTTCATTCTTATCGCACAGCTTTATCTTTGATAAAATATCAACACAAATTAATAATAAAACAGATGAATTCTATACATGTTGTGCATCTGTAATTTTTCGTTTTCAGCCATTATTGGGAAACCTAATTCCTTTATATTTAGTCAGGAATGAAAATATACAGACATATGCTTACTTTGCAGCTGATCCAATTCTCACCTGACCCGTTTCCGACCTTTCCCTGATCATTTTCATGTTAAGTACTTCTGAGAATAGATAATCGCACAGGGATTTTGGAAGAAAGGTCAACATTATTTTGCTCCAGGAATAAAAACAATTTCCACGTTTGCTGATCTCTATACTTTTCCTTCCGAAAGAGTTAGTTGTTTGTAAACCGTTTATTTGGTTCATTCCCTGTTTCGGTCTTAGATATCGTTCTGCTTTGGTGTTCATATTTGTATTTGGCTTTAGTTTTGGCTCCTTCTTAACCTCACGCTTTATTGTTAACCATTCTTGTGTGTAACTAATTTACCTAAGCTGATTAATATTGTAGTCATTAATTTGTTGGTAAACATGGTGTCAACAAGTGACGAAAGTCCCGAAATTAAAAATCGGTCACGAAAGTGGAACGTTGGTTATGAAATTTTGACAGATATTTATCATCTAGTTTAATTGCTAATATTTTGCTAAAATTTCTGCTCTTTTCTGCTTAAGTCTTTTACATGGAGGTTTTCTATGTAGCTCGACTACCAAAGGAAACACGTGGGGCAATAGTGAGAAGGAAGGGGCCGTTGGGTCATGGTGTTTTGCTAGACATGTCGTCGTGTTCTACAGAACTGCAGCTATATTTCCATTGACTAAAAAGAACGAATAAAAGAAGACCACTGTGCTGAAATGTTGAGTAACAGGAAAAACCTTCTTTTTCCTAAAAAAGGCCTTATTTTGAATGGAAGTCGTGGGACAGACCCAGGTGGTAATGTTTCTGCATGGTGGTAAGGTTCTGCAGCATTGAACCTTCTGTAGCTGGTCATTTACAAGATCTTAACCTCACCACCTGCAGACCTGCTCACTTGCGGGCCTGCTTCTAAACTCACTTGCGGAGTTGTTAAAAGCTGTGGGAAAGTTCATAAGTGATTAAATACCTTCAGTTTAATCACTTGGGAAACAATTACTACAAAATAAAAAATGAATAACTGAAAAGGGAAGTTATACAAAAGACGACGGTTTACGGTTAGCAAGTGAAACTGACACCTTTTATTTATCGACAATAAAATCCCTGCAAATTCTGTTTGGTATAATAGCATAAAATTAAAGATTCCTTCGCATATGGCTTAAATTACGACTAATCAAAGTAAGACTTTAGAATAAATGATACATTGACATTGCGTGATCGATATTTGCTCGGCGCGTATGACACAACAATGATGGTAAAAAATTTCTATCTACACACACAAATTGCTGGCTATTATGAATGTCCATTCAACGCCACTATTAATTACTCACTCGCAGAGGGACTCGACTCCTGGCTCATCCTCTGGAATGCCACTGCCCTGATAATGGAAAATTAGAGTCGCCACACAGAGATCCACTTCACGAAGATGACATGCTTGTCCCGAGGCTTCATAAGCTAAAATGAAAAAGAAAATTGTTTAGTGAAGGGTGAAAACATTTAGTTTCAAGTAATGTTATAAATACTAAATTTTCAACTTTCATTTTGCTTCTCTTCTGAATTTTTCGTTCATTAGTTGGATACTGAGTTTGAACCTAAAGGTTACGATGTCTACATGTTTTTCTAAAGTGAGAATAGTGGATAATAATGATTAAAATATGAATTTTTAAATTAGTATGATCCGGATTGAGAGTCTGGCAAAGTTTAATAACTATATCATCGAGGACCATTTGGTAAAAAGTGGCAAAAATAATTAACCGAAATGTCGATCCAATACAGTCATTCTGATCGGTAAAAATTAGTTAATTTTTGGGAATATTTTTAAAAAATACCGGTATTATCGGGTGAAAATAATTAGCCATACATTCGAACTCCGATTTAGTAATACCAGTTGTGGCGACAACTCGTTTATTACTTCAAAATTCTGAAGTCCTCCCCGGAGCTTCATTAGAACATTATTTTTGCCCTAGTTATAACGTCCTAAAATCAGGGGCGGTGAGGGCAAACACCGGCCCACAGGCTTACTTCGACCGCCTTCATGACTCTTTCCCTGGGCTGGACCCCCCCCCCCGGGGTTTCAGCTCCTGCTGCCCCACCTCTCCTCGGCTCTTCCCAAAAATTTCAGAAGTTCCGATATTACGTTAAAGTACTCTGAAAAAAATTAATTATTTCTCCTCATGAATTTGTCGTGTAGGGATTTCTTTTATTGTATTTCGTAGTAGGCAAAAAATCAGATTTTTAAATACGATAGTCTAAAACTATTTAAACATTTAAATTTCTTTATTGCATTAGTTAGCATTTTGTTCCTGATGTAGACAAGTTGCTACACTAAATGTGCAAGCACTAATGACTTTATTTCTAAAATTTAAAATACTATGTGACCTGACATTTAACATTATTTATCTGGTATAGAGTTTCACTGCATTATTATATAATATATATATAATATATGCAGGGGGGGCTGAGCCGCCGGCCAACCGGTTCCCAGGGCGGTGCGCTGTCATGGACGATAGGACTCGCACCCTTTAATTACCCAAGGTATTCGCCCTTTGAGAGAACCCAGTCCGCTCCTGTATATTTGAATACGCACATACGCACGTGAATAATAAGCTGGATGAGATTTAAAGCGCAATATGTAAAAATGATATCACTTTATTAATAATATTACGAATAATAATTAACCATCACTTTTAGGTGGTCATAATGCTGCTTTCAAATTGTGTTTTAGTTAAAGATTAAAAATATATACCGCAATTATAGACTTTGGGTAGAAAGTATGGATGCGTTTCGAACAGAGGTTGCTGATCTTCACACGAAATTTCTTGGAGTGAAATCGACGTGAAAACCAACGGTTTCCACTTCACGGCATTTTACTTTGTCTGGCATCAGCGTCATTTATTGGGTAAAATATTTCAAAATCCGAGAAAGAAAAGACGAAATTGAAAGGGAAGACTTTTAGCGAATGAAGTTTAATAGGAATTTCCATGCGTTACTGAAGCTTGGAATCGGTTAATGGTCGTTAACGAAATTGTACATGAATAAGGGAAGCTTCCAGAAAGTGTGACCCCATATTCGACGCAATTAAGAAACAATGGAAGGTTTTATAAATGTAAGGTTACGATTATTCTACAACAATGAACGACAATGGAAGATTTTCGAAATTTAGATTTTTCAACACATTTTTCGTGCTTATTTGGCCAGAATTTAATGAGAAATTTATTTGTCCGATACATGGGTATAATTCGAAGAAATATGGCAACCCTGCTCAGTGGTGTTAAAGAATAGGAAACACGTCATGCAGTTTCCTGAATTTCTCTTTCTTTTAAATATCTGTGTTTCGACAGCCTGTGAAATAAACAGACTTTGTAGCGTATTTTATTATCTTGAACGGCTATAACATATACAGTATACATACCGGTTTTATGCACTTCAAGGAACTGGTAGCCCTGAAATAGTCTGGACTATAGGCGTAGCCAGGAGGGGTTTTGAGGGTTGTAATCCTCTATCGCAATGAAATTTTGTATAACTTAGAAATATGGGAGTTGCAGCTCTGTAACCCCCCGCCATTGATCTTATAACCCCTCCCTTATTAACTTTCTACGTGCGTCTATAGTTTGGACGACCTAACTTTAATAACGACTGCTGTATATAATATTATATCGCTGTAATCAATTGTGCATTATATATTTATATATTGTTGCTTTACTTGTTATATTTGGAAAACGTAATATTTCATTTTTATGTATTTGTAACTTTTGTATAAAAATATTGGAAATTCGAAGAAAAAAAAACAGTAGCCTCCGCTCAGCGATTAAGCAGAGCGCAAGTTGTTATCACGCTGAGACTATTATCATCTGATTTTCCAATTCGTTAGAGATTTAAACTTTTTACAAAATACAGTCTTTAATTGGTCCCCTGTTTGTTTCATATTCGCTGCATTGATTACAACTTCGATAGCCTGTTACCTACTCCAGTTTTAAATCACTTTAAACCTCGATAAAACGGCTTTTCTTCGTTCTGAAATGCCAAACGGATATACGAAAATAGAGAAAGATAAATAACTAATACACTATTTTGTCTGGTTTGGTGAATAGATGGTTGAAGTGTTTAGGGTATCGCGGCATACTGCTTAAATAGCGACTGTGCAAATTTGGCACATTTTTAGTAGGTTTCAATAGATATGGAACCCGCTATTACTTTTGCTTTTTTTGTCTGTCTGTCTGTAATAGAAATTGTAAGGTAAATATCTTGCGTAAATGTAATAGTGATGGATATTGTTGATGTCGAACACCTAACGAATTACTTGAGAATTAGAGAGTTGTGAATTAGAGAGTTGCGGATTAGACAGTTGCGAATTAGAGAGTTGCGGATTAGAGAGTTGTGGATTAGAGAGTTGCGAATTAGAGAGTTCTGGATAAGAGAATTGCAAATTAAAGAGTTGCGGATTAGAAATTTGCGAGTTAGAGAGTTTCGGATTAGAGAGTTGCGAATTATCGTTAACTGAAACCCGTTAGATTTAAATATCGACAGGCGATTTCTTTTACTTGCTTGTATTTATTTATCGAGATTGTTTGCTGATTAACCATCACTAATTTGTGAAAGTTTACAGCTGACTTAAAATGTAGCAAAGCTTATATATGCGGTTCTATCTACCTGTACTGAATCCCTTTCAATAAGTGACGATAAAGTACTTTTGAATAAATAGCTAAATGTGGTTTCCTCAAAATTAGACTTCTTCATGCATTCTTCAATTCTGCACAGTGCCGATGATACCTTTATAATACAAAATTTTCGGAAGGCTTTCACATGCAAGTGCGACAATGTCCATGTTGATGCAGATATAATGAAAATCCCTTCCTCCACCCTTTACGCTTCAAATAGAACTTTCATGTTCTACACTTTCTAAGAATAGCGTTCTTCGTACTTTTTACTAATTATACTTTTTACTTTTACTCCTTCAGAAGGTCTAAAAAATAGAACTTTCTTTGATTCTTTGACCCAGATACACCTAGGTGGTTTGCAGAACCTGTTTCTATGAAATTTATCCTCTTGAATAAGTCTCAACACAGCACGTGATCTCTACACAGCTCGAGGCTTACGAAATATTAGCGCGGGTCTCTGAACTTACGCAGTTACCTCCAGGGGCTGGTTGTTGGTAATATGCTCGACATATTATGTGAAAGCCATTTTATGCAGATAGGACATGAGTCCCACCATATACCGAGCAGCAGGAAGTTGAACCCGAATTAGGCCTATGGAGAAATCAGTCCAGGTAGAATATACCTAGGGAGCGATAAAAAAACTGCTAAATTGTTTTCTTCCGCTAACCTAGTGAACCGGATTAATCCGGATTGCTGACAGACTTTCCCTGTTCGAAGGCAGAGATCGCCATTTTTCTCATCAGGAAGTTTATCTCGACGTCATAAAAACTTGCCTTTGTCTTAAAAAAGAAATAGAAGACGCCGTACCCTACACTTTAAGAACAAAGCCATTTGGCTAAATGTATTAATGGTCATTTGTCCAAACGATATCAGACTTTTAGGTCAGCAATGTTGATTTTAAAGCAATTAGGTACGAACCAATCAGATTGAAGTAGTGACGATGAAATGAAATAGGATTGGCTAAACTGGTTTTACTGTGTGTTTTGGCATTACTATTCAAATCATTGTTTGTTTTGAAAATGGCTTTCGTACTGAGAAAGTGAAAATTAAAAGGCATTTTTTTGGATTCAAAGAGTCAAAACAATTTCTTTGAGAAGAGCTCGAGGGTGGAAGGAGAGTTCAAGCTGAACAAGATGGGGATAGGAGCCTTAGCTCTCATTTGTTGTTATAAAGAGACGAAAGATTTAAGACTCATACTTTTGCTTTGAAAATTAAAGATGTTTAAGATATATCCACTATTATTAGGAAGTGAAGTAAAATCTAAGACTTATCTTTTCATTTTGAAATAAAAGAAATCTTTTATTTCAAAATGAAGGTACTTTCTCCTATAATTTAAAGATGAGAAAGATCTAAAAGATTCGTTTTTTCATTTTAAAGCGGATAAGAAAGATCTAAGACCTCTTGCTCCATCTCGGAAAAATGACATTTTTCTGCGATTTGAAACCAAATTTCAACTTGAGGATCTAGCCATATTTACAAACCAAAGGTATTATTGATATTATGATACATAATGTTCTTTAATGGAAATTCATAAGCACTTAATAAAATTTAGGATTCATTTTTCACTACGCAATATTTGGAACTACTTTTCAGGTCAGGTAATACCTAAAAATTTAATCACGTAGATTAAGCATCAACATTAGGTGACACGGTTTTGAATACATCAATCAAAATCACTTAAAATTCGCGAATCGATTTTAAAAATAATTATCTGCCAATCAAAAAAAAGTGGAGTCTCAACAGAATTTTTTTTCGTAATTTTTCTAATTTCAGCCAATAAGAGTTCAGGATTATATCCCTGTTTTGATTAATGGTTACCAACATTTCTAATTGGAGTTTTATTAAACTCAAGAGTTTTGGTTTTCGTATTTCGCAAAAATAATATCAACAGACACATCACATCATGTACGCCATAATTTGAAAATTGTTTATACGATCGAACCTCGCTAAGATGAACATGTTAAGATGAATTACTTTTAATACAAACTGTTTTATGAAGTCTCGCCAGTTTGCATAGCGTACTATCCTTTCCGCATAAGACGAATTATTGTTAATATGAAGAGATTTTCTGTTCCCTTTGGAGTTCGTATTAATGAGGTTCAACTGTATTGGACAGAACGTATTACCCCAAACTCCGAAAAGGAAAATAGAAATCGGTACATATTTTAAATATTTATATTTAAAATATTATATTAAATATTTATATTAAATTATATTAATTATTTATTACTTATATTAATTTTGCATTATTTATATTAATTTTATATTACTTATACACTATATTAATTTATTATATTAAATACATCGGTATAATATTTTAAAATTCATCTGTATGGAATTATCATCTTTACGTCTCGCGGGAACTCCAATGTCCATTATATACTTATTATATATTATTTCATTATCCATTTCTACTACTTATAAATCAGCTTTATTTCTTAAAATTGATATAAATTTAAAGTTTATTCTGTGATCTATTAAAGATATAGTGGTCATGCTTCTGGAGATAAAATATTGACACGTTTAAAAATGGTGATAACATATTATATATAATATGTTATTATCACCATTATTATTATATATATTATATCAAATATTATATTATTATTATTAGTTCTACTTGAAGAGACATTATATGTCTCAATAAAAAAGGGTGAAAAATTACATTGTAAAGTCCTTTTTGTAAACGGTCACTCTGCTAGGACTTTACCTGGACATCAGTATCAACCCTTAGCACCGTTACGCACACGGTGCATACGCCACTGACTTGTAATAATGCAAACTCACACTGCATGAAGCGTAACAGGTTTTTACACATTTCACAGTTTTTGGTTGTCGATTTTAAATTCACCTGTTCTAAAGCGGAGGTTAGGGAGATTAATTAATCAAATTATCTACGAGAGCACAATTCGTAACTCAGTTCCTTAAAGTTTCTGGTATAGGGTTCGTTTAACAAAGTGATATAATAGATAACACGTTCCGCACGAACTATTTAATCCCATGGTATTTTCTAACAAAGTATAATTTTGTTACAAGTGGCTTGTCAAGCGAAACCCCAATTACTAAAATGGAATCAGACACAAAAAGTTATGTAAAAGTTATAATAATTCGAGCCTTTATACTACTTAATGATAAGTAATTACCGTTTTACATAAATCCCGAATTACACATATTTAGCAAAAGGCAGATTAAATACACTCTTTTTAAAACTCATAAGTAGAGATAAGTGGATAGCAACGTAAAGGTTTCTTTAAGCTGTCAAGTTTTCTACAGAAATTCTTTAGAATCTACCAATTTATCTGGAACTTTTAGATATCTTAAGAGTAGTTAGTTCAATAAGTTTCTATCGCGTAAGTATCATATAATTTTAGATGATATTTCTTCCAAAAAATACTAAAAATATCAGTCAAAAGCTAAGCATGTTAAAGTTTTATTACAAAATTGAGAATGAAGAAAGGGATACAGAAAAAATAACTGGAAGCTTTGGTATCAAATGGGACTGGAATGTATATTACAGAAAATTTAAAAGAAAATATTGTTTTTCATAACATATTTCATACAATAAGTATTTTTTTAAATTTTTCTTACGGAATACTGTTAAAGTATTTTCATAGTTCTATA
>QLNU02009981.1:25445-46506 GCA_006491805.2 Dysdera silvatica
CAATTTTACTTCTGGTTTATTCATTACATTACAAAAATTCAAAATATGTTAAAAAATGACGAAACTACAATTTATTTATAAAAATTTAGATGATGTTTTGCATTCACATTTTAGCTTTGCCGTCATGTTTGTGTTTTACAAGTTGTTTGTCAACAATATTTTAGTGTTGAAAGATTCTGAATGGATAAGATTTAGTATAGATTATATTACACAAAGTGGCGAATCAATTGGTATCAACAATGGGAATTTGCTTTAGCCGTTCATAAATTGTAAGGGTTGAAAGTTGATGTACGGTATACCGTACGCCAGGTCTGCAGGGGTTAAAATGAATTTCTTTGTTATCATTTTCTCTTCTTCATCTTCCTCAGCATCATGCATTTAAATCGGAAATATGAACGCTGGAACAGCCTTGTTGAATACAGATCGGAAATATACTAGTTCTTACATCAAGTATTAGCTCCTGTGTTTGTCGACGTAAACTCTATCTACCAAATACATGCTAATCGCTGTACTAATTAAATCCAATTCAATTCAGTTCAAATTCAAAAATGTTTATTCAGTAAAGCAAGTACAAATGTAATATATACACATAATATAATGTTTGATACAATTATAACTATTATATATATATATACTGATATACTTTGTTTGGGCGACTATTTACGGTGGCCGCAAGAAACCGTGAGATCGATAAAGCTCGCGCCACCCATGAGCTAAGTACAGTGATCTTACTATAAAACTATATAAAATATATATATATATAATATGTAATATAATAATATTAAAATTTTAATTTAAAAATTAAAAACTATAAAATATATCTAAAAACATTTTTTTTTCACTTGTCGGTGTTTAGCACCTTCTAATCCCGTAATAAACCGAATTTATTAGCGCAGTAATTGAAACCGCAATAACGGGCCACAATAACGCAACAATATAAACCGCAATAACCGCAATAACAATTAATAAATAATGTTTATTTGTATATATTTTCCCGTATTAGAAAATAAATATGATCGTTTTTTTCAGAAATTATTAAATAAGTAAACACTAAAGTAACAATAATAAAAAAGTATGCACCGGGCCATTTCGGTTAAGCGGGGTTCAGATAACCGGGTTTCTATTCTAATTTGAAAATGAAGTTGCTGAACTAGATTTTTCTTTACGGCTTAACAGTTCAGCATGATGATGTTGCGTACATTACTAGGTGTTTTCTTTTGGTTTTGAATACTCTTTCAGTTCCAATATCGTATACAGTCGAAACCGCCTATATGTAAATGGACGTATTCTCTGAACTATAGCGTGCAAATAATTTGCTCATTAAATTTTTATTAAATTTTATTATTAAATTAGATATTCTTATTTCTAATTTTATAAATCATATACATTATTTATTTCAATATTTATAATGCACAGTACTATTACTTCATTAAAAATAACAATAACCAATTGTAGTGCTTGCATAAACACATGTACTGTATTTGTTAAAAATAGTGCAGAAATTATAACCATAATCTTTTGTTATTTCTATCTTTGTCTATTCTTGAAATTTCCATTTCTATCTCAGTCTTAACTATTTAATTTTAAAGAATTTAAAATCGCCAACTTTTGATCAATATTTAAGCAGATATATCGGTTTCTTTTCATCTGCTAAGTTCACAATGAATATAAACTAAAAAGTGCAAAAGAAGAAAGGAAATAAACTTGCAAATAGACTAGGAATTTTGTAGACCAATAGAACACGAGGCGCATAATTCCCTGAGCCAATTACAGATAAACATGTGATAGTGATTCCAAACATAAGCATATTATGTACGTTGGTATGCGCGATTTATTGTACATTGTTATGTCTCCTGTGATAAATAAAATATATTTATTTGTTATTATTATAAAAAGGGGGGGGGATAAGGAGTAAACAAAGCCATAAATAAGCTGGTAAATGACACTTCGACAAGGGTTGACAGCCATTTCCGATGGGGGAAAACAAATCCTTAAAATAAAATTGCCAACCAAACATTTACTATGAATGAAAACTTCTTCATAATGTTTATTTGTATATATATCCGGTTTAAATTCTATAGTAAAATATTCGTTTGGCTTTAAAAATATTTGTATATGCGGTTTTTGTATGTATAAAATCGCAATTAAGCGGGTTTAGATATTAAAAAGATACAAGAAAATTTGAGGCTCGATATTTTTTGCATATACGCGGTTTCGACTGTATTTGTAATATACACTGAATTCTTTCTATAGCGATACTAAATAAACCAGGAGAAAACATCGTTATTGACAGATTTTATTGTATATTGTCAGAATGCTGAAATCCCAACTTGTTAAGCCATGTATGGAATTTCAATTTGGCATCTTAATCTCTCAACTCGCAAAAATTTAACATATTAAATACATTCATGTTTAAAAATACAGTAAAGTAATTTCGACTGAATACGGTAAATGTGTAATATCTTCTGAATTAGCATATAGTGAATATAGTAAACATTAAGTTTTCCTTAATTTTATTAGAATTTGTGCTTTTTACTGGTTCCAAAAAAGGAAGAGAACTTCGATTTCTATTTAAAAAATATCTTAAAAATAATAGGTCGCTGACTTCGTTACCTTCATTGCGTTTCTGACCTTTTCTAATAAAGTTCACGAACATTTCAAGCTGCGAAGGGGCAACAACACATACATTATCAGCCTTTATCCTCAAATTAATTTAAAGTCTTCCATTTTTTATTAGTTAATATTTTGGAGATAATTAACGCATATTGGAATAATAAACTAATTAATAACTGAGAAAGGATGGTAATTAAAAATCGGAAGCGACAGACTCTGTTTTATTTATTAAACCTTGGCAACAATCATGTCCTTGGAAAAGCTACTATTGGTGACAATGTCCTTACAGGAGATATGGCGAAACGGACTGGAATAGGTGTTGAAATAACTCTGCAACACAAGCAATCCATTTCAGAGGTTTCATCTGTCCATTACTTTGTCAAAAACTAGAAAAAAGGGAAACGAGAAAAAAACAAAAAACAATTCGAGGATATTACTTAGAGGATTCTTTCTTTGTATGTATGTGCATTGTGGTATATTTGGTATAATAAATTATGATGGACATCAGTAAACATCAGAGAAAGAGAAAATAAGAAAGAATATAAGAAAAAAATAAGAGAGAATAAGAATAAGATAGAAAACTGGGTATGAAACAAAGACATGAATGATTATGTATATGTAACAGAACTGGTAACGAAAACGAATGCTATAATTATAAGAAAAATTCTTTACACACACAGACGTATGCATAAATTCTGTATGAAGAATTATCTGAAATGTTTTCCATGGACGTTACGGCTTATTATCCTTCTAACATACAAAAATTAGATACAAATCTTAGTAACTTAATTAAGGAGATTATAGACATTGATCCGTTTTTGATGTTATGTAATCGGTTTGAAAAAGGCATGCAAGAAATCTATGAATATGATTAAAAGCCACCGTAACTATACGTCTGAGAAGTATGAAACGGTTGGTTGGTGGAACACTAAATTAACCGAGTTACGAAAAATAGTTTCATTGTATATATACATATATTTACCCTTTATTACTCCAGTTTATCAGCTGAAAAATAATTTGTAAGGCTGAATTAAATAGTTTTAAAGAAATAGTTATCTCCCTGCCTCGCAACTTTATCCATTCTGATATTTTTATTGTCCTTATGTAACTAAAATTTCGCATCTGTATTTTTATATCGAACGTGTTATTTAAACGTGTCTATGTATACATCTTCAATATTTGTTGATTTAAAGGAGTTGATGACTGCTGATGTTTCAGTAGCGTCAAAGACTTTCCCGTAGTCAATGAATACCACTCACAATGGAAGTTCATATTCATTTGTTCTTCCCTTCAATTCTCTTGATATTTGAAGTAAGCTATATTACTTGGTAAACGTTCTTGTTTATCGAACAGTTGTATTTAATCGTAACTCAGAAACACATTTAGGAAATATGGCGTCAGGTACAAGCCTAAAATTTGCGGTGCCTCCCTCCTTCGAAATTTGTTAATTATTTTCAAAATAATTCGTTTTGTGGCTCCGTTTTCTTCATTTTCAGGGATCTCCTCTATAGGCTACTGAATCCTATCACAAAAGGTACTGAATATTATTACAAAAAGTACTGAATGTTATTACAAAAAGTACTGAATGTTATTACAAAAAGTAGTGAATATTATAACAAAAGTACTTAATATTATTACAAAAGTACTGCATATTATTTCAAAAAGTACTGAGCATTATTAAAAAAGTACTGCATATTATTATAAAAAATATTGAATATTATTACAAAAGTACTTAATATTATTACAAAAAGTACTGAATATTATTTCAAAAAGTACTGAGTATCATTACAAAAGTACTGCATATTATTACAAAAGTATTGAATATTATTACAAAAAGTATTGAATATTATTACAAAAAGTACTGAATATTATTACAAGACGGAAAGCCACGATAACAATCAAAATTTACTTACGATAAATATCACGTAAATAAATCACAAGTATTTTTTCGAAAAAGCCAAAAATTAAATTGTTTTAATACCAAAAATTAAAGCCTTACATGCGTTTCAATACTCTAACATGGACTCTGTGCTGTCAAATAAGATCATTTTTATTTAGTTTTCACTTTCCTGATTTCTTACTTGCAGTGTTATATTGTGATTTTGTTGCAAAAAGTCATTTTCGCTTTCTTACACATTAAATTAAACAAAATGCAATTAAAAATAATTTTTACAAGGATTGGTTATAATAAGTTTGTTAAAAAATTAAATAAAGTTCAAAGGCCATTCTGATTTTTAAAATTTAATAACGTAAATTTTTGTAAGATGTTTTGCACTTCTGGGTTATTTAAGCCGCTTTTTCGCCTATTTTAGCTTGACGCCCAGTGTGACGGCATCTGTCACACCTTCCTAAATCCGGCCCTGACAATTTTCTCCACAATCTTATCAAAAATTACCGAAGGAGGTTCTCTAGTTAGAGAATAATTTTTGTTTATCAAGAATGAAAATAAATTTTATTAAACATAATTACAGTTTTGGTGATACATTCTGTCGTGTGATATTCTTGAGGTTACGTTGATATTCTTGACTATGATCATAATGTCACTTTCAAGAAATTCAATATTTATCCAGACAAAAATACCCCCAGACTCCACCAAATTTGTGTAAACTGTACAGAAATGTACTGAAAGCTGTCTACACCGGTACTCGACGGATCGGGAAAAGGTATCGTTATATAAACAAGGTTAAACCTTATATATTTGTATCTGTTGGGACCGGGGAGAACATCGTTTTAGACAGATTTCTACCGTATCTGTTTAGACAGATTTTTATCGTATCGCTTTAGACAGAGTTTTACAGTATCGCTTTAGACAGATGTCTACCGTATCGTTTTAGACAGATTTTTACAGTATCGTTTTAGACAGATTTCCACCTTATCGGTTTAGACAGATTTCTACCGTATTAGTTTAGACAGATTTTTACCATATCGTTTTAGGCAGATGTCTACCGTATCGTTTTAGGCAGATGTCTACCGTATCGTTTTAGACAGATTTTTACTGTATCGTGATAGACAGATTTCACTATACAAACAAGCAAAATAAGAGCAATGACTTTTAAACGTAAGTGCTATAATAGAATTAAAACTGCAATAAGCAATTATATTTTATATAAGGTAAATATCTGATTTGAAATATATGGGATTTAATGTCCTTTTTAAACGTTTTTTCCTACGTTCACGTTTTAGCCATCAGTGACCAGCATTCATGTTGCTAATGATGACACTAGATGGCCATTCTCTTTATTACTGATTGTATTTAATGGTGCTTGAACTTCGGTGATGGGATGAGGATCGATGTACAGGGTGTTTCTTTGGTCACTTTCAAATATGATGACGATTATCTTAAAAGAAACTTACATGGTCTCTAAGATACTTGCGCGACCTTGGAAATAGGCATTAATGGACATGAAATTTCCAAGGTTAAAAAAAAGGGATACGAAATACAAGACAGAAATTATAAGTGAGGGCATAAGGAAAAGCTAATTTAATCTTGATAAAAATTGTTGACTATGGGAGGAGATGGAGAGAGATACCGTAGGGAGAGAATGGCAATGGAGAGATTTCCAAGGACGTTATTTTAGTGATTTCCAAGGTAAAAGAAATAGAGACCAATCAAGGTGTCAATGAAAAGACCAATGAAGCAGAAACAGACAGGGAATAAACCTTGAAAGAGGTTAATGATGATTTACTTGAAAACAAACAACACTCGTTAATAAAAAAAAATTAATGTTAAAAAGATTATAATTTTCATCGTATAAATATATGCAGTGTTTGGGATTAAAACAGCCTTATAGCACTTTAAGAAATTTTCAATAAAATTAATTATGATATGACGAAATTAACCTTATCAATTTTTTATGTTAAATTAACAAATTTTATTATTTCATTCCTTCGACTTATTTTTTCTCAAAATAATTTTAAAATTTTGAAACTACCTTTAAAATATTTTAAAATAGCTTTCTATAAAGTGGATGCGGCGCTACCTGGTGGATGAAATAATATTATATATTAGGGGTAAATAACTACATATGTGCCAAGGCGCCGGTCAAAGGTATTAATTTAAGGGGGGGGGTGTTGAGCGAGGAAGGGATTGACAAGAATAATATATTTCTAAAGGAGGAATTGGTTGTGTAAATTATTTAATTTTTAATTAGATACTATTATTTAATTAGTAAACTGAACGATAAACATCGATCCCCAATTTTTCTCTATGACAATAAATTGTACTTGCTCAGACATATAATTTAATGACCTTTTCGTGCCTTCTTAGAATTCTGCCAGCATATTTATTTTATATTCTTTTCCTCATATTTCACCGACACTCTTATATTAACCTTTTAGAAAATGTAGTCCATTAAGCTTTTTCTCATTTGATTAAAATTATTATTTTTTTAGTTTAATGTTAGTGGACGTGAGGCCTTTGCGGGTGGTATGTTGTGTAACAACTGTTTTTTTTTACGGATGATGGTGACATTACCATTTGGTGACAAGCTAGAATACGAATTGAGTGTGATCTGTTGTTGAATAAATTTAGTAGATGATAACTGAAGCTCCACATAGTGATGAAATTGTCCCGTAGATAGAAACCAGAGTAAATATTTTCATATAACTTGCTCTAGACCACTGATACACATACATACACACACACACACACACACACATATATATATATATCATCATCATCATATTCAACCATTATCTATCCACTGCTGGATGAAGGTCTCTCCAAATGCTTTCCACACAAGTCTATCCTGGGCCATTCGTTTCCACGTCACCCCAACCTGTTTTCTTATTTCATCCACCCATCTAGTTTGAGGACGTTTTCTAGGTCTTCGGTGGTCTCTTGGAATCCAGTTCAGAATTTCTGTTGTCCATCGTTGATCAGTTCTTCTTGCAATATGCCCAGCCCATCGCCATTTCAGCCCTTTTACTTTAACAATGATGTCCTCTACTCTAGTTTGCTCTCTCACCCAAGTGTTTCTTTTTCGATCTCTCCTAGTTATTCCAAGCATGCACCTCTCCATGCTCCTTTGCGTTGTCTGTAACTTTCGTATTGCTCCAACTGTTAGACTCCATGTCTCTGATCCATAAGAGAGGACTGGCAATACACACTGGTTGAAGACCTTTCTTTTTAGACACAAAGGCAATTTCCCCTTCAGGATAAAACTGTTTCTTCCAAATGCACTCCAGCCAAGTTTAATACGTCTGTTGAGTTCTTTCATAATGTTGCCATCCATTGAAATCAGCTGGCCAAGGTAAATATATGAATCAGCAATTTCTAGCTCAATGTTGTCAACTTGTATTTTTGTTTCCTCTACGAAATTATTGAACATGATCTTAGTTTTTTGTAGGTTCATCTTGAGTCCAACTTCTTTACTTCTAGTTGAGAGCTCCTGTACCATGTCTTGGAGTTCTGATGGGTTCGTTGAAAAAATAACAATGTCATCAGCAAACCGCAAATGATTTAAATATTCACCATTTATTTTTATTCCCTTGTTATTCCAATTTATCTGCTGAAAAATCATCTGTAAAGCTGAAGTAAAAAGTTTTGGAGAAATGGTATCTCCCTGCCTCACACCTTTACCAATTTTGATAGTTTTGGTATCTTTATGTAACCGAAATTTTGCACTTGCATTTTTATACACACGTTTCACCATGTCAATGTACACATCCTCAATGTCTGTTGATCTTAAAGAGTTGATGACTGCTGATGTTTTAATAGAGTCAAAGGCCTTCTCATAGTCAATAAATGCAACACACAATGGAAGTTCATATTCATGTGTTCTTTCAATTAATTCTCTTAATACTTGAATATGGTCCACTGTACTGAATCCACTTCGAAATCCAGCTTGTTCTCTTGGTTGAGCTGCATCTAATTTTTTCTGCAGGCGATGTGTTAGCACTTTTGTGAAGATTTTATAAATAGCAGGTAACAAGCTAATTGGTCGGTAATTTTTCAAATCCTCTTTATCACCTTTTTTATGCAAAAGAATTACTGTTGCAGAATCCCATTGGTTTGGTATGTTACCGCTGTTAAGACATTTGGTAAAGAATTTTGCAAGTATGTCTTCTACATGTTCTCCAGCTTCTTTTAAGATATCTAATGTAATACCATCATCGCCAGGGGCTCTTCCTTTCTTCATACTTTTTATTGCAAATGAAACTTCTTCTTTTAAGATTTTAGGAGCTGTTCCTTCGACTATCTCAGAGTCTTCGTTTAATCCACTGTTACTTTCATATAGTTTTTTGTAGAATTCTTCAACTCTTCTAAGTATTTCTTCCCTATTTCTTGTTACGGTGCCATCCTCTCCTTTTAATGCAATGATGTGTTTCTTCCCAACAGATAAACTTCCTTTAACAACCCTAAGGCTCTTGTTATTTTCAATGGCTTTCCTTACTAACTCACAGTTGAATTTTCTTATGTCTTCTTTCATGCTTTTGCGCAGAGTTTTACAAAGTTCTATGTACTCAATCCTGGAACTGGTATTTTGATTGTCCACCTTCATATCTCTTCGCCTTTTCATGAGCTGTTTCGTCTTCTCAGATAATTTGCTATTGTGCTTTTTACAGGTTACACCACCAATTTCCCCAGCAGTTTCAACTATTGTCTTAACAATGTTTTCATTTGCTTCTGAGATATCAATTTCTTCAATAAGTCCTTCCAGTGCAGAAAAGCGATTTTTTAATTCCAACTTGAATGCCTCGGTATTTTCTTTTAATTTCTTTAAATCCACCCTCTTACTTACTTGTTTCCTAATGAGCTTCTGTCGTTCTAATTTAGTATTTAAGTGCACTTTACATCTCACCATTCGATGATCACTTCCAGTATTAAATCTGTTCAGTACACTGCAATCTTCAATAATTGATTTCTTGTTTGCCAGGATATAGTCAATTTCACTAGTTCCCCCATTTGGGTGTTTCCATGTCCATTTTCTTTGCGGTTTCTTCTTAAAAAATGAATTCATGATGCTAAGATTTTCAGCTTCTGCAAATTCGATGAGTTGATCGCCACGTTCATTCCTTTCCCCATATCCGTATTTACCAACCGATGTCTCTCCTTGTTCCTGTTGTCCAATTCTTGCATTGAAATCCCCCATGATGAGCTTGATATGTTGTTTCCCTTTGGTGTGTAACTCTTTGATTTCTTCATAAAATTCTTCAACCTCTTCGTCGGTATGGCTTGATGTTGGTGCATATACCTGTACTATTTGAAGTTGGTATCGCTGGGTTAGTTGAACAACGAGCCTCGCTGCTCGATCTGATGTACTTTCAACTTCCAGAAGACAGTCTTTAATTCTTTTGTTGATTAAGAAGCCAACACCACTTGTTCTTCCAGTTTCCGTTCCTCTATAATAAAACAAATGTCCACTTTTAAGTTCCACCAACTCTTCACCTTTTCTTCTAACTTCACTGAGTCCTACAATGTCCCATTTGATCTTGTCTAGTTCCTCTTCCAATTCCTGAAGTTTTGCTTCAGAAGCAAGGGATCGTCCATTATACGTAGTCAATATACATATACATATAGTATATAGCAAGTATTCATTAATAATTTTGTAACATGAAAGCCATTTTTAAAATCGAACGCTTTTAATAATCTGGGGCACGAGTTTTAGCTTCAGTTAATTTCCATGGAAATTACTGTCAACGCCGCGGAACGTAGTTTTATGTGTTAAGTAGAATATGCTGTCTTTCATTAGTAAACGACGGCAGTGAACTTTAGGTGAACACGGAGTGTTGCATTACACGTTATCGCTACTTGTAGCCGGCGCTATAATAAATAAATAAATAAATAAATTCAAATTTATTTAAGAGGTAGTGTTGCGCGTATCGTTACATAAAGATAGAATTATGATATTTATGTGCAATTAAAAAAAGCAAAAAAAAATGCAATGAAGTTTTTGTGTGCGAATTTGTGACCCGAAACGGATGCACTTTTTATTAATTTATAAAGGTAACTATTAAATTTTATTTACTGTTTTATACAGTTACGAAATACAGGTTCAAAGATGCTCGAGAAGAAGGAGACATCTTTAAGAAATTTTTTGGCAATGAAATGTACAATTTCGACAGTGGCAGTTACAAAATGACTGTTGTAGTTTCCCACGTTCTTTTTTGATGGCTTTTCTGTGTGTCAGTAAAACCCAAGTCGACCGTTATTGCCTTAGAGGTTGTCATTTCGCCACACATACTAAGGTAAAGAAACTGAAGAGGAGAATTTTATCAGCAACGACATCTTTTTCTTTTTTTAAAAAATTCAGCTTCGGTTCAAGGACCCTTTGCCAACGGCTGTCCTTGGTTGGTGGTGGGAAAGTTCTCGACCAATAATTAACCCTTGTGTCCTGAGGGCAGACGGTATGCCATGTCCAAATTGCTAAGGTGCTGTGAACGGTTCTTTCGACATGTCTTGAAATTATATATCATTCTTCTGCTTCTCGGGAGTTTGATTTTGATTGAGGGTTACATGTAGTCTTCTGACATTATCTGTATTAAAAGTAAAAAGAGTGATTGCCTAGAGGTCGCACCTGTGAAGGAAAATGCAGAAGAATTCTCTTTTTTTTTCCAAACTCCAGATCTCTGTTCTGTTGGATTATGTAAGCTAACATTTTTTCAATTTACGACTCGATCTGTATCAATTAAGAATTAAACCTATCAGCCAAATTTTTAAATTTTTTGAATTCAGTTTCAGAACATTTGAATTCAGTTTCAGAACTTTTGAATTCAGTTTCGGAACTTTTGAATTCAGTTTCAGAACTTTTGAATTCAGTTTCGGAATTTTTGAATTCAGTTTCGGAATTTTTGAATTCAGTTTCAGGAATTTCGATTTCAGTTTCAGGATTTTTGAATTCAGTTTCAGGATTTTTGAATTCAGTTTCGGGATTTTTGAATTCGGTTTTAGAATTTTTGAATTCAGTTGACTTATCTGGAATGTTGTCTCTTCTAACTTATAATTTAATTCTCTCAAAGGCCTACTTGTTACATCCTAATATGAAATTAATTATTAGAAGCAAAATTGTACTAATTTTTATGGTGCAGTTATTTTAAAATCGTTATAAAAATGACGTCACTAATAGCTATTTCGATAGCGCTAAACGTCTATCATCGTCAGACCAATGGGAGCTTCTGTTTATGTCTATGATGTTGGTCGGTGTTGTCATTACGTCAGGCTGAAACTTGATTGGGCGAAGGAGTTATGCGTATTTGTGGAGTCGTCTCTAGTCATAAGACACAAAAGATTTTTCCAAGTGGATGATATAGAGTTACTAAGGAGTTGATCATTAACTGCAACATTGATGTTTGCTAGAATGTGAAATGCCTCAAAGAAACTGAGATCAAGTGTTGAGTTGACTTTTTTAATAATATGTGCATTGAGGAATAGGAATTTGTGTCCAAATTTCCGTAAGTGTTTTGCTAGAGCCGGTTTATGAAATTCTTGCTTGATTTATTCTTATCTCACTCACTTGGAAACAGAGGTAGATTAAGCCTATTGGGGGCCCCTGGGGTTAAAAATTTCGAGGCCCTGAAACCCAAGCCCCAAAACAAAAAAATCGCGTAAGAAACTGCGGATTTTTTCGGGAAGATTTCAGTAGTAAATTTTTAGTGAGTTCCTTAAACCGGCAATATGTAACTAATAATAAACTCAACGTTTCAAGAAAAATCAGATATTTATTCAAAATATTTAATAATAAGTTACCACAGTGCTTAAAAAATGTTTTGTATATAAATTTGTGTCTTGATTTTTCTTTTCTTTGACAAAGTCATCAATTACTTTTTGCAATATCTATTTCGTCCAAAATTTTTTGTTCTAGGTATAGTACGACCATGCTGTTCAATCTGTCTTCTCCTATCGTACTCCTCAAATTGTTTTTAACGCTTTTTAAAACTGGAAAAGATCTTTCACCTGTTGTATTTGATACTGGTGTTGTTAAAAATATTTTCGAAATAATCTCTACATTATGAAAAGTTCCACTCTCTCTTTATACACTTCGAACTATTATTCAATAGCACTTCTGACTATTTATTTATCAACACTTCTGATTATTTATTTATAAGTTTCTCACGTTCTTATTATTTATTTATCAGTTTCTTACGTTCTTTTTTCTAATAACATATATTAATATTCTTTGTAAATGTTCTTGCAAATTTTCTTTATCATTTATAACTTTTTATTATCACTTGAGATATTATATCAGGCTTCAAATATAATTTTTTTACCATCTTTAATCTATATAATTATTATTTTTCATAACTTCTGCAGAAATGGAATAAACAGTACTTACAATTCGATTGGACTCTTTACGTCCTTGTATATATATCCGAGCGATATATTCTTACTGATAAATACTTCAATAATAATTATTAATAATAATAATAATTCACCAATAATCCCATTGATTATATACTCCATGATGGAAAAACACTTTCTTTCCATTTTTTATTTATTAGTTTTTTATTTATAAGTTCTTTTTATTCCATAAGAAGGATTATTTCCTTAAAATGATGATATTAATAATAGTTCGACGGGAGTTTTAGAAAAATTAATACAGTCGGAGCAGGACATAAACATCCTCTCCTCCTCGAAGATTTATCCAGAAGATCCGATTTTCGCGCGGAAATATTGTTTAAAAACTATCCAATAACGTCCAATTACTTTTCAGCATTCTCGCGCTCAAGTGTGTGTGTACACACACAAACACACAAAGGATAATTCAGAGATCTTCAACCTTTTCCAGTCCGAGGACCAATTTTGCTTATTCTTACTGGCCCGCGGGCCGCACAAATGTACCAGCAATATTAAGACTGGAAAAAGACGAATCCAGGGGGCGCCCCCTGGATCAATCTTTATTGCCGTTTCTTAAGGTCTCTGTATTAGTTTTGTGCGCCCACCAAGAAATATTTTCGAGATCTACTTCTGGGACTCAATATATATATATTACAATGAAAATGCATGTGGAACAAAAGAATATTTACAATATTTTTGATTATTAATATATGTAGCAAAAACAAAATAAAATAATAAAACATTTTGTGAGATCTTTGACACTGCTTTATTTTAAAAATCCAGGTCTTGTTTTTGATGATGCCACCCTAAGAGTGTGCTCAAGGTGGACGTCAGTTATTCTGGTCCTAACTTTCAATTTTTCTAACTTCATGAAAAAAAATAGTTGTTTCCAGACGCAGTACCGTATGTAGAGGTGGGGTTGATGGGGGTTGAAATCCCATTGCGATGGAATTTTGTATATATGGAGTTGTAGTTCTGTAATAACCCACTTTGTAAGGCTGTAAACACCCTTACGAAATTTCTGCGTAAGAATGTAAGATATTATTACCCTTCACAGGGATAACACAATTGCCAAATAATGGTCAACACACAAAGCCACCGGGGCGAGATTTTTGTGAGTTTTCGTGGGGGAATTTATTATACAATACTTTTCAGCACCCACGTATAAATAACGCAGACGAGCTTTTTTGCTTTAGGAGAAAAAGAGACACAATCTCCATCCTGGATTCGAACCAGGGTCCCTCCGTTTAGCCCGGAGTGTCTTGGACCGCTAGACGAATGAGGACAGGAAACAACGCTCTCTTTCTCCGTATGTAAAGATGTTAAGATATTATTACCCTCCTCAGGGATAACACAATTGCCAAATAATGGTCAACACACAAAGCCACCGGGGCGAATTTTTTTTGTGAGTTTTCATAGGGGAATTCATTGGACAATAAATTTGGGTATCCACGTATAAATAGCTCAAACTAGAGCTGTTTTTTGTTTAGGAGAAAAAGAGACGCCATCGCCATCCTCCTACGCTCGTCTAGTGGTCAAGACACTTCGGGCTTAACAGTGGGTCCCTGGTTCGAATTCAGGATGGGGACGGCTATATTATATATACAGAGACATCAACACATGCATTATGTGTCTTATGTAGCAAATAGGTTAAGTATTTTGAACTAATTTATGAAACATATCAATTATCATAAACGATTTTTTCTAACATGGAAAACCAATTTCAAGAAATTAATCTAAGTATAAACGAATAACTTACAAGAAAACTACAAACAAAATTTATTAAATCAAAAGATTTTTATCCAGTGGAAAAATATTTAATCTACTGGTAGGTAATTCTTGGAAGACAGCTCATGCACTCAATCAGGGACCGATTATTGGGGGCCCCGGCCCAACTTGCATTGTGGCCCCCACGCGTATAAAGATTGCATATAAATCTGAAAAATGTACGCAGCCCTATTCCCATTTAAAAATGTATGCAAGCATATGATTTTTGATTCCTGTTTCACGCCAACGTTGGATGTCAAAGAGTGAACTTAAATACATGAAGTTGTGGAAGTCTTGGTAAAAGCAGCAAATAGCGTGTGGCATTGGCGCAACAATTTCGTGTTTTTAGAAACACTGCGGCTCACACCATTCATGATCGTTTGATAAAAGTACCCTGCTGAGATTTTATCAAGATGTAAATAGACAAAAGATAAAATTTGTAGCGAAAAAATGTGCAATGAAAATAAAAACTAACACACCATAAAACGTACAATCTCCAAATTTTTAAAGCCAGTTATGATGAAAAGTAACCAAATGATAGCGTAATTGAACAGTGAAATTGCAAGACCAGCAACAATAAAAAAAGAGTTGAGTTTAGTTATTCTTTAAGTTGTAGTTATAATTGTTGAAATTGTGGTTACCAGATATGATTTCGCTTGATTCGTTTCGGACCGTAAATCCAAAAAAAAGGAAGAAGAAAAAAAATATTTTTGGCATTAATTTACTATTTTATCACATTAAATACAATTGTCAAATGACATTTTTTGGGGCCCGGTGCGGATCCCGTGAGCCCTTGCCATAATCCGACCCTGAACCCAACGGAAACTTTATAAAAGTTCTCCATAAACGTGTGTTTTCTCGCTGTTGTAGACTTTTTCTTGAGCCTTGATAGACTCGCCGCATATGTAACCAATCCATTAACTGATATGTAACCAATCCATTAACTGATATGTAACCAATCCATTAACTGATATGTAACCAATCCATTAACTGATATGTAACCAATCCATTAACTGATGATCTAAACTTGTTACAGATTTAATGAAAAAGGATGAAAACACAAGATATAGCAAACACGTGGTTGGCGTTGGAGAACGTAGATGCAAAATTAAGTTTGAAAAACACATTGTGTGCAAAGTTATTCATTTTACAAATATAAATAAACGGGAAATACACTTTTAACATTTCACCTGATAAAGCGAATAACCGTTCTAGAAACGTTGCGAAAACTTTTCTGAGGTTCAATATTATCATTTCTTCCTGCTTCTACTTTGCAATTGCTTTTTATACTTTTTTCTTTTTCATCATTATTTTTTTCTTCATTTCTTAATTTTATTCCATTTTTTTTAATGATATTTTGCTTTGATTTTATTATAGTTTTAACATCTTTTGTTTTGTTTTTGTTTCTTTCTGCATTGTATTCTTTCAAATATCAAAATTTCACTGGTATAAAAGTAACGTTTAGAGAAACGTTTAAATATTTAAACTGAAATGCTATTTGAATTCAATGTATTTAATTCCTGCTCACGACATAAAAGAACGTTCTAAATTTTTTAATCTTTTTCATTAGCTTTATTCTCAGTTTCATAAGTAGTGCAACAACGATTATTCTTAGTTTCATAAGTAGTGTAAAAACGATTGTATCTGCCCTATTTTAAAAATCTCTCATGCAAGGGGGGATTACCGACTAATTTGCCTTTTTCGCATATTCGCAAAGCTTGTCCAGTAAAATATTTTTTAATATCTCTAATCATTTTTAAACGTAAGATATAAAATGATTAACGTTTCTCGGGAAAAGTATAAAAACCTGTTATGCAATACTTGAAAGGCTTGCTAATTGTCATTCACTACATTTAGCTAAGAATCTAATGAAAAATACATCGCTTCGTGTAGAAGACGGTACTTTTCGAAAGTTCGTGGAATTTTATACAATGGTAAGTTCACCGTCTTCTTTTTAAAAGACTTAAATGTACAAATTGGAACGAGATATATTTTAAATTTAAACAAATCGTACTTTAAAGTGGAACAAACTAATTTCGCATTTAGGATAATTAATTTCATAAACGGTTTAATGGCGACACACTGCACTAATCGATAGAAGCAAAAATTGAAAAAAATTTTATGGTGAAGTTATTTTATAAGACGTTATAACAATAACGTAGCTAATAGCTATTTCGATAGCGAAGAAGGGATATCATCGTTAGAGTAATGGCGGCTTCTGTTTATGTCCATGATGTTGATCGGTGTTGCCATCACGTCGGTTGGAAACTTAATTGGGTGGAGGAATTAGGTGTATTTTTGGAGTTGTCTCAAGCCGTAAGACACAAAAGATTTTTTCCAAGCAGTGGCGGATTAAGTGGTTGCCGACCCCCAGGGGCCCCGCGCTCGAGAGATTCCTAGTTAAAAACTACCACAACACAAAAAGCGAAAGATGCAATACTTAATATTATTCACGTATTTTATATATAAGTACAGAAAGTTTTTTATTAAATTAAAGTTAACTAAAAATCATATTAGTTCAAACATGCACTGGCGCACCTACATAGGGGTCCCGGGCCCCCCTTGGGCTAACAAAGCGAAAAATTATTACGCCAACAGACACTGAAATTCTTTTTTTGAAAGTAGTAAAATTGAAAGTAATGACGATCCCAGCAACATTTCCCTGAACTCTGTGACATTGATGAGATTGCTGTTGAGTAAGGCAACAGCAGTGGCTAGGGGCTGTCTTCAAATGCTTTCCAGGAGGTAAAGGTAGACTAAAACAATTAAATTGGAAATTCTGACTGCAGATATTTTTAATTATGTCAAGAAATCTAACCTCACCGATGAAAATAGGATAACAATGTTTAAAAGTCTTTGCGAACCATATGCAAATTGCAATTTTCCCACGACCGTCACAAGTGCTGTATAAAGTCTAGGAAAATCTTACCACAGTTGAAAGTTCTGTCCATCCGAACTGAGTATGCATAATATGCCCAAAGGCAGAAAAGACAGTGCCTATAGAAAATTTCGTATGTTTTCTTTTCACCCCATGAAGTCGGTTTACGATAGATACAAGCCACAGATCTACTTGTTTCAAAAGAGTTTAATAATTGGAAGAAGACCTTGGAGAAGTTCAGTCAACATTAAGACAGAACTTTATTCTATCATAAGGATTCAGTTCACAAAGCCAATGAACTTTTAAAAGTCACAAATGGAAAAAAAAAGGCTTCTGTAGATCAAGTTTTTCACAATAGGGTTATTTTTAAACCTAATACAAAACAGTGTCTTTTGTGGAAGACAAGGGATGGCCATTGTTAAATTTTATAAATAAAATCCATCATTTCTAATTATCTAAGTATCTTGAACTGTCAAATTAGTAGTAATTTAATAATGATCCTTGCACTACTGCCCCCCCTTTTGGAATATTCTGGGTGCGCCACTGCAAAAATGAGTGTAGAATGGTGTTTAAATGCTACTGACATAACTAGAGCTCTCATTCATTGTGCTTCTATCTTTCAAAAAAATTAAACTAACTGCTTAGTTGGAGTTTATCAGATATAGTTAATTTCTGAAAACTTTGCAACATCTATTAATTAAATTTGTTCTTCAAACAGGTTTAAGTTACGCCAAAATCAATATAAATTATCATTATAGCATTACGCAAGATAATTAGTGCATAATATATATAATAATAGGTGCATTATACAAGATTTACGACATTATTCTGCTAAATTTACATAATAATCATATCATGAAGAGATAATACGCGTTAACTACCACTTACCTGGCTCTGTATATTCATTGCGCTCTGTTCGCTGCTGCCTACTATGGAATGACCACATACACATGGTTCTAAATACCGCGATCCTTATAAACGAATTTACTCAAATATGTACAGATTTTAAAGCAACATGGAAACGGATGTATTGTAGTACGGAAAAGGACCTTCTGTTTACAAGGATTTAGAAAGAAGCCGAAAATGATCTAAGCATGAGTAAGAATAACGTTCAAAGTCGTTATTTCAAGTCCTAAAATGACCTTAAAAAGACTTGAAAGTCCCTATTTCAAATCTTAGGAATTTCCTTCTCTAATTTCTCACTCTTCACGTCTATCGTTCACAACCTCGCTCTTATAAGATGACAATTCTTCTTTATGAGAACAACTCTCATTTCCAATAAAATCTTTGGTTATACTTAAGCGAGTTTTATCAAGTTTCGAGAAATTTTCGCATAGTTGGCTATTTTAACTTTCATTTATTAAATTTGTAATATTATGAAGTATGTTGCTACATTTACAGCAATTTAAAAATTTTGAAGTTCTCCTGAATTTCACATGCTTAAAACATTCAGTGGCGTGCCATGGATTAACCATCTGTAGTAACAAAACAATGCAATTTTGGCAACACGTAATTTTGATTTACAATTGGCATATTGCAGTGCAGGTAATGGATGTCATGTTACATCTATCATGTTATAACAGGCTACACCTGCTCTGACATGTTACATCTATCATGTTATAACATGCTACACTTGCTATGACATGTTGCATCTATCATGTTATAACATGCTACACCTAGTTGAAAACAGGCACAAATATGTCCAAATTCAATGGCTGCTAAGTTGAAAACAGGCACAAATATGACCAAATTAAATGGTTTCTTGTAAAAATGAGGTACACATCACCAAATTCAATGGCTGCTAAGTCGAAACCAGGCACAACCATCACCAAATGAAATGACTGCTTGTAAAAATGAGGCACACATCACCAAATTCAATGGCTGTTAAGTCGAAATCGGGCACATGCCACTAAATTAAATGGCTACCAGAAAGAAATGAAAGAAGCATCACTTAATTCAATGGCTACTAAGTAGAAATCCGTCACAACTATCACCAAATTAAATGGCTGCTTATAAAAATGACGCACGCATCACCAAATTCAATAGCTTATAAGTCGAAATCAGGCACATACCACTAAATTAAATTTGTAACAGAAAAAATGAAAGGAGCATCATTTAATTAAATAGATACTGGCAGCGCAACAAGATACACATTGACAAATTAAACATTCAGTAAATAAAATGAAGGCATGTATAAAAAATAGATTAAATTGGTGCTAGGGTGAAAGAAAGACGGCACATATCCAATTAGACGAATACTAGGTAAAAACGCGGCACATATCATCCAAGTAAACGAATACTAGGTAGAAACACGGCACATATGAGCTCGTAGTACGTGTACCTAGTAGAAAGGGGACACATAAAACCGATTTATTTATCAATTTATGCCCTGCGCGATTTGTATTTAAATTTTAGGGTCAGCTTTGAAATTTTATCCATCTTTATCGTTTAGAGGATCGAGTATCATTTGACACTGGAAAACTTTAGTTCCATATCATCATATGTTAAAAATAATATTCTTTTTAGTCACCTAAATATTTCTTTTTTAAGTATTACAAATGCGTTAACACTAAATATTTTCCTCTCTCATTCACTACAACATACTTTAATTATCAAATGAATCAAGAAGTCAAGTGTTTAATAAATAGTAAAGATTGAAAGTAGTGTTACTAAAGAAAGCATTACACCGAAATTATCAAAATTCCTATCAAAAGATGAATTGGAATATAAAAATGAATGTGTTTACATTTCAAAATATATTACATTTTAAGATGGAGAACTCAAAGTACTATGTCTTAAAGATTCGACAAATTCTGATATGTATGTATGACTCATATATTTTTAATTAATTACGTGTTCCGGAATACCTAGATCAACTTTCTTGCACATTAAATATGCTATGTACTTTATTAATTCTTATCTGCATTATATTGTCCTTCGTTGACGCAACGCTACTAAGAATACAATAACGTCCTTATATGTAGAATAATGTCATATGTTTCCTGAAGATCAATTTCAGTATTGTTTTGTCGTAAAAACAATTATTGGCAGGTTTCAATAGATATTGAACCCGCTTTTGTTTTTCTGTCTGTCCGTCCGCAATACAAAGGGTAAGGTAAAGGTCTTCCGTAAGTACAATAATGATAGCTGTTGTTAACGTTGAAAACATGCCAAGTTACTTGAGAATTAGAAGGCTGCGAATTAGAGGCTGGCAGAGGGTAGCGAGTCGCGAATTATAGGACAGCGAATTAGAGGGTTGCAAATTAAACTCATCTATAACTCGCTCATGCTCTTAAAACTAACATATTGTAGTAATGTTTGCGCATTTATTGCCTCTGGTGGTATTAATAAAATCTAACCAATACAGAGTCCGTTCTTGCGTATAATTCATTCAAGGGTTGAAGAGACCCATCCTAACCCTTAGTTGCAATTTGACATTTTTCGATTTCGTCACTTGATCACAATGCCATTATCAATCTTAATGTATCAGAGAATTTACCATGGCTTGCATTCAATTGACTTAAATG